>MU834368.1:0-47552 GCA_029204225.1 Diphasiastrum complanatum | reverse complement strand
ATGAACTGGCACCAGCCCCGGGAACTGGTTCTGGAGTCTGTAACTGTCTGTTCTGGACTAAGTTCCAAATAATAGAGAAGAATGCATCATGCTGGCATTTCCCTCTCAAGGACTCGAGTAACTCATTACAAATCTGAGTAAAACTCAGCTCGTTTATCATAGGCATTCTGCTAAGGGCATCTGCTACTGTATTGAATTTTCCACGCCTATATCTGAGTGAAGGGCGTTTCTGAGGAGCTTCACTTTTAAATTTGTCTTCTTTCTTTCTTTTTAAAAATTTCTTTTTAAATTGAAAGTCTTTCTGAGAAGGCTGCTTAGAAAGTGGCTGTTGTCTCGCCTTCTTCCTACCCACTGAATCATCATAGATTTGAGCATATCTGAGAGCTTGCTCAAGGGTAGTAGACGAGTTTCTCTGGACCTCTACTTTATATTCATCTTTGAGGCCACGGACAAATCCCCTGATTTTCTGATAGTCATCCATATTTTTAATCTTTAAAATTGCTTCTCGATACTGCGAGATATATTGGATGAGGGATTTATCCATTACTGTTCTTTCCCAGGCTTCCCAGGCTCTATCCAGTTCATTTTCTGGTAGAAATTCTCTTAGGAAAGCTTCTTCAAAAGCTTTCCATGACCGGGGAGTCTGCCCAGTCTCCTGGAGATTTAATCACCACTTATAGGCCATAGGCCCTAAAGAAAGACTGGCCTCAATTGCTTGCAAATGGTCAGGGGTCTGTTTAATAGCATGAATGTTCTTCCATTTGCTGAGGAAGGTTTGTAGAATATCTGCATTTCTATCCTTCTCTTCCCCATTAAAAGTAGGAGGCTTTAAATCTTTAAAAACACTGGGGTGAGACCGTAAAGTCTCACCCGAAACTGATGGAAGTGGAGAAGGGGATAACTGAGAAGTGGAGGGAAGGCTTCCTTTCGCGGAACTCAAAATCAAGTTTTTGAGTTCAGCGAACGAGTCGTCCACACTGGACGACTCCTTGGTAACCAGTTCGTCGAGTTCTTCGGCGAACTGTTCCTGTTCTTCTACTTCCATGGGTTCCTTCCCTTTTCTGTAAGTCAAGGCTTCTGTTTCAAGTTCGCCGAAGCCTCTCTCCGGGGGTTGATCAGGTCCCTGAGGAGTGGTCATCTTCGAACTGAAAGAGAGCTACCTTAACTTCTGGAGGAAAAAAAAAGTCTAAAAGACTAATTTACAACTGTACAAGGAAAAGGAAAGATAACTTAGCTGTTTTTGAGGACTGTACTTCCACAGAGAGAATCAAGAAAAGCCCTTTCAGCTCTTCCTCCACTGCTTTCAGACCTGTGGCTCTGAGAAATCTTAATAGGAGGCGGAAAAAAATGCAAAAGATCTGAAATTTTTTTTTTTTTGCTATCCCCCCTCGTTGGTCTGACAGCACCCCAATCTGTCCACAAGAAGGCAAATTTGAAGTCCGAAAGCACTTCTGAATTCTGAAATTTCAGAAGCCCCCTACTCGCTGATCTGTTCAAAGTACTATTGCTCCAAATCTTCCAAGTTAGGGCCCAAAAATTTGTCAGAAATCTGAAAACTCAGAAGTATTGGCAGCGTTGACCCTGCTGGGAAATCTCAGCTTGACATCCGCTCAGCTCTACTGAAATTGCACTTTGAAAACAGAAGTAGATCCCTGTATGTATAGTGATGGGTCTACTTGCTATTTCCTACTCTATTTCCGCTGGAAATCTGCAAAAAGGTCTCTGAAATCAGCGATGGATAGCTGCCCTTCCAGCGAGTTACCTGTACATGGAATCTGACTCCTTGCTACTGTAATTTCTCAGTGAATTTCAAAGGTTTGAAGGCTGCATCTACAACGATCCTCCTCCTCTATTCCTCTCTGAGAATCTGAGAAACACTTCCTATCTTCTGATAGCTTTTTCTACTGCTGCTCCTAAACTCCCACAGAAGGAGATGGCTCTGATACCAGTGTAAGAGATCCTAACACCACAGTAGGGCAAACACTAACTGATCCACCCAACATTGCCTACTCCCTGATATAGAGTAAGCCCCTCCTAGCCCAGTGTGAGGACTGGTAGCATGCTACTGCCAAGTGTCGGCCACGTGGCACTGACGTGGCCGACTGCACGTCGGGACCCAACTGGGGGCCCTATCCTGCTGACAGGGTCCCTAGGCTGTGTTAGGCCCGCCATGGCTATGGACCGTGCTGGGGCACACTACTCACACTGTCTTGCCCTGTTGGTCATGTACGCTGGACACGACCCTGACTGTGGTATCTGACCTATCTGTGTTCTCTAGGGTTCGGCACTGGTTACGAGCTCGTAACACTGAGCCTTTGGCAGGCTACGCATAAATTGCTTCCCGGTAACCAACTGATAGTCACCTTGGGAATCAATACCAAAAAGTAAATGATGCCGACCAGCATGTGTGAAAGACAATGTCTGTTGAGAAAGATCCACAGCAACAGTACCAAGTGAAGAAAACCAATCTGCACCAAGAATAATGTCATAGCGCTCCAGAGGAATAATATAGAAATCTGCCTGTCCAGGGAAGTCACCAATGCTATAGTCCAAGCCCTGAAACATCTGAGAGCTGATAAAAGAATGTGAGCTAGAAACCTCGACACTGAGAGACTATGTAGCAAAAATAGGTGTAGCACGAATCCTGGTGGAAATGTAACTGCCAATAAATGAATGTGTACTGCCAGTATCCACCAAAGCAATATACTCTCGCCCCAAAATGCGGACACATAACCGAATAGAACGAGGACCAGGATGCCCACCAGCCCAAGTAGCATAAGTAAGTTGTGCATGGCAAGCGGCGGAAGCAGGATCATTAGAAAGCAGGTCAGCCGGCTCATCAACAAAATGTGGGTCAAGAGTATCAAGAATCTGGATATAAACATCAGAATCATCAGGGGTAAGAGCCTCATGGTAAAAAACAGCGGTAGGAGGACCAGAAGGCTGTCTGCAATCATGGGCTAGATGATCTGGACTCTTACAGCGATAACAGAGGCGCTTCTGCTGAATCTCAGTGAACTCTACGGCTGAATAACGTCGAACAAAGGCAGGACGGGGTGTAGGAGGGCGAGGAGGAACGGGAGTAGAAGAAGCCAAAGTAGGAGAAGCAGTGGAACGAGAGCAAGGAAAACGAGAAGAAGTGGGTATCTCAGGATACTTATGCTACAAAGTAGTAACCAAGGAGATAGCATCTGAGAGAGTAGGAGGCCGAAAAGAGCAGACATCATATCATAGGGAGTCTCTAAGACCGGCAATAAAACGTGAAATAAGCTCTATAGGATGAAGATCAGTAAAAAAGTAGGAAAGCTCAGTAAACTGATCAATATAAGCAGTCAAATCACTAGTATGGCAAAGGATACGAAACAGATCACGTTGGCGAACCAACCAGTGTGGGTCAATCATAGCCATACGAAGATCATGACGAAACGTAGGCCATATATGCAACCCCTCACGAGTAGGCTCAGAGCAATAGACACGCCGCAAAGTCTGAGCTTGACCATCTAAATGTAATGTAGCCAACTGCACTTTCTGGGTGTCAGTCTTGGGATACATAAGAAAATAGGTCTCTAATTTAGAGAACCAATTTTCCAAGATATTCCCGTCAGACGAACCAGAATAAGTAAAGCTGGATGCGATCATGAAAATCACGAGCAAAATGGGGCTCAGGATTACTTGAAAAAGTAGGATAAGGAAATCTTGGTGGTGCGGAGGGAAATCCAGGTGGTGGTACAAAAGACCCGAAAGGAGTCCCATAAGGACTAGCACTATATGAAGGAGACCAAACGTACTACCAAAAGCACCTCCTCAAGATGGAGATGGAGCAAGAGCAGGCGTACTCAAAATAGGAAATAAAGGTGTTTTACTAGGACGATGAAGAATGTCTAGGGGAGTGGTATCCCCTCATGGTAGGATAGTCTCAAGGCTAGAAAGAACACGATCAATACGACTCTCAAGATGATCCATGCGGACATCAATATGTGTAAAACGATCATCTAAAGAGCCCTGCGGTGGGTCTTCTGATGAAGAAGTCGCCATAGGGACTAAGGAAGAGACAAAACCTGAGGGAGAGGACGTTTATCATCACCCCAACTTAGTCTAACTTCCAAAATCACCAAAAATGGCACAGAAACAGCCAATCAAGATGAATAATAATCAGAAAATAAGGGGCTGAGAAAGTAGAATAATGGACAGCAAATGTGCAAGGCCAACAAGTAGAAGGGTTCTAACAAAATGGAAAAAGGAAGGACGAGGGTGTGAGGCAGCAAAATGACAAATATGAGAGGGAAATAGGGGGCTGGAAAAGGAGCAGTATGTGAGCAAAAAGAGAGCAAGTAGGTGCAAAAAGGAAGTGCAAATGGGCGCAAGCAATACCTGGGTGGGTGCTGATCCGTCGTCCAATTAGTAATGCCAACAAAGAGAGGTAAAAGCTGAAGATATGACAGAATAGATGCGCCAATCAGCCACCAATCCGAATCCTCAACTCGCGTCAAATAAGCTGAAAAAAGTGCTGAAAGAGGGTGCTAGACAACCGACAAATAATCAGCGAAATGAGTAGCAAGTCGATGGAGAAATTCGTCGAGAATGGTGAGATAATAGGGCGCTGGGCAGCAACTACCAAGATCCACAATATGCTGAAAAATAGGCTGGAAAGGGTGCTGAAGTAAGGCGCCAATCAGCCTCCAATCAATAGCCGAAACGGACAGCAAGTCGGTGAAGAGAACCGTTGAAAATGAGACGGTCGTAGGGCGCTGGGCAGCAGCTACCGAATCTGAAAAATGATGAGTAAAATAGCTGAAAATAATGGTGATGTAGGGCGCTGGACAGCCAGATAAAAAATGGTCAGCAAATCGGTGATGAAAAGTATCGAAAATGATGAGGTAGTAGGGGGCTGGACAGCGGCTACCAAATCTGCAAAAACAATGAAAAGCTGCCGAAAAAATCGACGAAAGTGATAGGTTAGCAGGGCGCTGGACAGCCTCCACCAAAGCTGCAAAAAATGATGAAGAAATCGTCGAAAATGATGGGTAATAGGGCGCTGGACAGCCAGCACCAAATCTGCAAAAAAAAACGATGGAGAAAATCGATGAAAATGATGGGTAGTAGGGCGCTGGACAGCCACCACCAATCTGCAAAAAATGACGGAGAAAATCGATGAAAGTGATGGGTAGTAGGGCACTGGACAGCCACCACTAAATCTGCAGAAAAGTGCTCTGATACCAAGTTACAAGCTAAGATTCACTAGCTATGCTAGAAAGCAGGACTTAAGCTAGAAAGCAGGAAGAGAGAATGCTTAAGGAGGCTAAAGAGGAGCAATCATCATAAACTGAATAAAGGAATACAATGCTGCCCTACTTATACCCTCTCCCTAAATCAAATAGAGGATTCAAAAAAAGGGAGGGAAAAGGATTTGGAGGGAAAATAGTGCGCCCTCCCAATAGGAGGACCCCCATTCCAAATCAACGTGACCAAGTCTTAAAAATATGACCAAATAGGGCCCAAGGCCAGTATATGAATATAAAGGGCCCTTAGGCCTGCTTATGCATAATAACGAATAAAAGAATGGACGCGGCGAATGAAATGAGCCAAGTCCATAACTCCGCTCCAGCCAGCGAATCCCATTCTTTTGCTAAATCATAGTAGCGAGCTAGAACCATCGCAAGCTAGCTGGAGCCATCGCGAGAGAGAGAGAGAGAGAGAGAGAGAGAGAGAGAGAGAGAGAGAGAGAGAGAGAGAGAGAGAGAGAGAGAAAGAAAGCTTTATTAATGTCTTTTCCATGCCAAAAGGCATATAAGACTAATGAAGTACATGTCATGTATGTGGTAACCATGGGAACGTATAAAAACGTCTCCAAACTGTAATAAAGAAAACATCTAGTGCAAACTCACGTATGCGAGAGTGCGCATAATAATCATATGTATCTAGGGTAAGATGTCAAGGCTGTGCTGCTGCTGCTGTGCTGATGCTGTAAAAAGATGTAATGTGAGCCACAGAATGGGAAAGCACTGGAGCTTGCCGGCGTCGTCTATGAGCATGAGCACGTGCATGTGTAATAGTAGTAGTACGCCTCTGCGTAGAATGTCTAGTAATCCTGGTAGGAGCATGATGGTGGGAGGTACACTGTCTCTGATCTCTATGAGCATGAGAGCGGCCATCATCCTCGTCGTCGTCATCATCATAATCCTCATCCTCAGACACTAAATCATGCGATCTCTGTCTAGTAAAGAACGAAGTAATCAATGGCTGTAAGGTAAAATGCTGGGTGTCTCGTACAAATCTCTCCGTAGTCTGGACATCTCGTGTACCATTAGAGCGACACACCATGGGTCCTCATAAGCTATGAGAGAGAGTAGAGTGGTAGGTATCTCTCGGAATAGACAATGATATCGCCCTCTGATCTCATAATATACAGGGCACCTAAATATAAAGTGCTCCTCAGACTCCACCTCGCCTAGAGAGCAGAACTGGTAAATCCGCTCCTCTCTGGGAATACCATGGAACCTCCCAGTCTCAATAGCTAGCTGATGAGAGGACACCCTGAGCTGCCCCAATGTGAATCTGAGGCAATGTGACAGTCCCGAGTCCAAGTAGCGCGGCATGACCGGGGTCCCTGATGCATCTAGCTCCAAGAAATGAGTCCGGTAGAAAGCTGGCTTAACCCCTAACTGGTTACGCCAAGTCCGCTCTAGATATGTGAGATAAAGGAAGCGTCTAATATACTGATGTGTGCCGGAGGGGAGCTCTGTGATGGAGATGCCAAATGATACAAGTAGGAGGTGAGAGGCCTGAGAGAACCATGATAGCCTGTAGCCCTGATCGTGAAGACGCTGTGAGGAGGATAGTGCAACCTGTATGTATCGCCTGTCTATCTCTGGTAACGCCTGTATCCTCTGTATATAGGTGATGAGCTGAAGAACTGCCTCGATCTGTATAGGTGGAACTGCAAACTCGGCCAGGAGAATCTCATGTGGAACAGAAGGCTTCGCTCGAATCAACCGAGCTAGCATGGTGGTCTTTAATCGTGAGAGACTGGCCCAGTGTGAAGAAGGGAGACCTACACACCATGTCTCTGCCGCATATAAAGCCGTGGGGGTAACAATGGTATCGAAGAGGTGACACTTACTGCGAGCATCCTGGATGGACTTTCGAAAGCAAAATCGCTCTAGCTGAACAAGGGAGGCATGTCCTTTCCCTAGTCGAGTGGTAGCGGCCTGTCTCATGCTAAAAGTAGGACCTGAGAAAAGGACCCCAAAGTATGTGTAGGAAGGGACCACTTCTAGAATCTACCCACCCAAAGTAAGCTCATGTCGCTGCATGAATGCCCTCGAAGTGTTGAAGACCATAACCTTGGTCTCCCCAATGTTCACCCCTAGGCCCCATTTGGTGCAAAACTCATGCAAGCAATCCAACTGTCGTTGTAGACCCTCTCTAGTCGATGAGACCAATACCACACCATCAGCATAAAGGAGGATAGCAATCAAGATGTCACGAAGCCTGCAGCCAGTACCACCACCCTGTGTAAGAGAGAGAGAGAGAGAGAGAGAGAGAGAGCTGCATCGATCTCTTCCATAATACCCAAAGGTACATAAGACTGTACATGTCAAGCATGTATGTAACTATGGGAGCGTAAGAATGTCTCCAAAAAGCAAAACTTATCATTATCATAATTTAAGCAGTCCATTGTACTACTAACTAGATGCACACCAATTGCTACACACAAATATATGTTCTATTAACAAATTAAGCAACAAAGAAAACTCATAAAATCCAAGGTCGATGTAATATTTTCAAGTAGGATTGGCGGAGCCACTGAAGCTGGAGTTGGATGCTTGGAGTAACATGAAGCTCATACACTCAAACAATAAGCCCAAGTTGAGTCATTGACATTGATCTTAACGCCTATGAGGGGTCTCCTCTAAAATTGAATTTGAAATTCATCACGTTCTCCAAAGAAGAAAGATATGAGAGAGAGAGCGAGAGAGAGAGAGAGTCTATTTGAATGACTGAGCAATCAAGAACGGTCAATAAGATTACTCGGTTTCAGTTATACGGAGACATTGCAAAGCATAACTAGCTGGAGAAAGATAACTTGGACTATAGACATCCCACACCAAAACAACTACACCTTTGATTTTTGTTAATTATGTATGAAAGGCTAAAGGATTATAGTAACATCATAATGTGGCAGCTTACAAACAGACCATGGACTAAACTCTAATATGTTAACATGATAGGAAATACATACATCAACAAAGGTCTCTTCGGAGTTTGAACTTGTGCTTGCATATGCCAAACAAGATTGTTGCAAATCCATATAGAATGGTTTTACCCTCCATGCACACTTTGATATTTTCAACTTGTGAAACGGTCCAACACTGAAAATCCTCAAAGCCCATATTTTATTTGGAGCTTGATTAGATGAAGCATTTACATTCGTACAATGTACACTAGGCGAGGGAGGAACCAATATGAGAGCTTCAGCCATGGCACTTGTGAAAAGAATCATTGTGGTTTTTCATAATGCACAATCTGCAAACACATATAAGAGTCAAGATGAGTGGTAAGAATGTGTTTGCGAAATAGACTTTCCTATAGTTTCAACTCAACCTTCAATAGACTTTTAAGCAAATAAAATCTATTCCAACATATCCTTGTTTTCAAAAAAAATATTGTGTGTTACTATGCAACTAATGTAAACCTAAAGTTAACAAGTATTGTACACAAAATAAACTGCATAAAAACACTTCGAAGTAGACAATGATTTACACTCTAGTTTTCCATGATGTACACGTCCTCATCATTGCAACAACTTTTTGTAGCATGCATCAAAATGTAGTGTCCTCTCTCTCTCTCTCTCTCTCTCTCTCTCTCTCTCTCTCTCTCTCTCTCTCTCTCTCTCACATCCTGTGATAGTATAGATGGACCTATATTGTCATCATAGAAGCATTACGTTCTGAAATGCAGCGTTCCAGGAGCATTCCAAAACAAGAGTTTCAGAACTGTTCTGGGATCTGAGAGAGTTCCATATTGGAACGTGACATTTTTTTTTTTGGTTTTTCATTTTTATGTATGTGTTAGGGTTCCAACACATTGCAATTTGCTTTGAACAGCGAATCTTCATCCATACTATAATTTATATCAGATTAGTTACTATAGGGATTTCGAAACTCCGAAAGATCAGAGAAACATAACAAACTACCATGATCCATCCAAAAACCGACAGAGAGGCTAGCATCATGATATGCTCAGAAATACCTCCATCGCTCCAAAAACATCCCAATACTCTCTCCTAAAGAGCCATCACTGCTAAAATTATGTGATCCGAAAAACAAAGATCTTGTAAGTAAGGAGCATGGGACAAAGTTCATGGTTTTTCAAGAAAGCAACAATAAACTCGCTCTCTCCAATGTCAAGCTTTCTCAATAATGGCTCTAAAGAATTCTAAACTTAAAGTCTTCAACAAACCTATATCAATTATGTTATACAAAGCAATGACGCATACTTAACAGGTGATACAAAGAATAGTACATTCACAAACTAAACAAAGCATTTAGGCTTTAGCATACCAAAATTGAAACTTGAAAGCAATCACATAATACAGACTACAAAGTGTTGAGTGGATATGATACAAAAACATGGAAACTGATCCATATTCCACACATGCCTCATGAGAATGATCAATATGTCATAAACGGTAAAGCTCTGAAAGCATCTGATATATATCAAGGAGAGAGCAGTAACATTAGGGGCGGATTTGCCCACCACACCCCACCATGTAAGCAGCTCCGGCAAAAACTTGTCATACTCACCCTGAGATCCAAGGAAACATCCCTGTCTATGCTCAAAATCCAATATCCGTTTCTCGATCCTGCACAACAAGGGGCCATGGCCTGCACAAATTTGGGGACATTGTGAGATTCTAGAAAGCAATGAAAAGTCACAAGCACAAAAAAGTATTGATGATTACATAGGAGAAAGACAAGTCATTCAAGACAAGGAAAGGAATCGATGGTCAAGCAATTGAATGTGTTCATGACAGCTTGCTTTTCAAAAAAAAAATTGCCATATCGAAGAAAAGCTAGAAACATTGGAGAGGCTTCAATCTGCATTTGTCGACGATAAGCTGGCAAACTAGCAATTTGATTTCTTACCATGTCTGCAATCTGATTCTGGTCAAGATCTCGAGGGCCATGAAAGTTGGTAACTAGAGCAATTTGTGCTTTCTCATGGACAACTATTACTTGGAAGTGGAAATGCCCTTGAAAATTGTTGTCAGTCCAAAGAACAACAAGAGGTTGATCATTGTTTTAGATTCATCAAAATATAGATGTGTTTCAACTATGAAAATTGATGTTGACTTTCTTTCTATTTGTAAGCACAGTTACAAGGTCTAGTTTAGATAAACATTTCGCCGAAAGGTGAAACCTTTAAAAAACTTAGACAAGAATTTAACGATGTGTTTCTTGAACAGCTTCCAAAGGGTCTTCCCCCCTCTAGGGGAGTCGACCATGGTATTAAACTCATTCCTGGTAGTTCTCCTATATCTTTGTATCCTTTTAGGATGAGTACTACAGAGGAAGATGAAGTTTATAGACAGTTGCAAAACTATCTTAAAATGGGCCATGTGAGGCCTAGTAAGTCCCCTTGGGGGGCACCAGTTCTCTTAGTTGATTAAAAAGACGGAGGTAATCGTCTTTGTGTGGACTTTAAAAAGTTAAATAAATTAACGATTAAAAGCCGTTAATCCTTACCTCGAATGGATGAATTGGTTGATCGATTACCTGGTGCAAAGTACTTCACCAAAATTGATTTGAGATCAGGGTATCATCAGATTCGAATAAAGAGTGAGAATATTGAAAAAACTGAGTTTAGGACTAGGTATGGCCATTATAAATTTCTGGTTTTACCTTTTGGATTGGCAAATGCTCCAGCGACTTTCCAACAGATGGGAAAGTTCGTCGTAGTCTATTTAGATGATATTCTCATCTATAGTAAGACCTTGGAGGAGCATGAGGAGCATCTCAGGACTGTCTTAAAGTTACTTAGACAGGAGAAGCTCTTTGCCAAAGAATCTAAATGTGTCTTCATCCAGAAGAGATTACTTTATCACAGTCACGTTATATCGGACCATGGGTTGGAGATTGACCCAAATAAAGTCCGACAAGTGGCCAATACCTCAAACCATCCGAGAGGTTAAGTCCTTTTTGGGCTTTACGGGGTTTTTTCATAGATTTATCATGGGTTATGCAATAATAGAGGTCAAGTCCTTTTTTAGGCTTTACGGGGTTTTTTCATAGATTTATCATGGGTTATGCAATAATTGCATTGCCTTTGACAAAATATCCTCAAAAGGGCTAAAAGAACTAGCCTTAAGAGATTTGTCCTTAAGAGATTTGTGAGACCGATAGGTACTTCGATCGTATTTGGCTAGACGTCCTGGCACGTACTTCTAGATCTAGTGGTGAACTTGGAATGCAGGATTCCAAGATTCCTCCTCAAGACAAGATATTAAGAGAATATTTCTTTAGGAATGGGCTACTTTTCTGGAATGAAAAAGTTTGTGTGCCAGAAAATGATGATATTAGGGCCCAAATCTTGCATGAATGTCATGACAACCCGTGTGCAGGGCACCTTGGCTCACAAAGGACACTTGAACTAATAAAAAGGAACTTTTATTGGCCAAATCTAAAGGGTCAAGTGGAGGCATATGTTTGCAAGTGCGGTTAATAAAGCTGAAAGACTTAAGGCAGAAGGCTTGTTACTTCCTTTGGAAATTCCCGAAAGAAAGTGGGAAAGTATTTCCATGGATTTTGTGGTTGGGCTACCTCCTCAGACGGGGAAGCAAAATGATGTTATTTGGGTTATAGTTGACAGGATAACTAAAATGGCACAATTCATTCCAACCAAGCAATCGCTGGCAAATTCTGGCAAGCGGTCTTTGAGAAATTAGAGACCACTTTAAGTCTAGGGTCTACCAATCATCCTGAATCGGATGGTCAGATAGAGAGGACAAACCAGTCTATGGAAGACATGCTTCGAGCATATGTTTCCAGAAGACAGTCGGATTGGGAAAGGTACCTTCCAATGATTGAATTTGCGTATAATAGCGCAAAGCATTCAGCAACGGGTTTTAGTCCATTTTCTCTGATGTATGGTTTCCAGCCTAGAGCTCCAATCTCGGTTGGCCTCAAAAGCCTTAAGGTTAAAGCATAGTACCCTCTGGTACCGCTAGTATGGTACCACCGGTACCATATCAGTGGTACCGCCGGTACGGTACCACCCTGGGATCCGCGGTACCAGGGCAGTACCATTTTTAATATTTTTTTTATTTTTTAATATAGTTTTAAATTTTTTTTTTTGCATATTAACTACCAAAAAAGGACAAAAAAAAGTGAAAAAAAGGGGTTCTGGGTGTAAAAAAAGAGGGTATAGTACATGATTGCAGTGGCACATGGGCACTGCGGGTGAGCAAACCGAGGGGCCAATGGGAGACCAACACAGGGGGGTAGCATCACATGGGGGCAAGTACAGAGGCACATGGGCATTGTGGGTGAGCAGACCATGGGCCCAATGGGAGACCAACACAGGGGGGGAGCATCACATGGGGGCAGGTACAGAGGCACATGGATGGATGATGGGGATCCACAAGGCCGATCAGGCTGTGGGAATAAATAGGCACTCACAATGCCATTGTGGTCGGCATTTTCAAAGGCTGTGAGAGAGCTAGTGATAGACAGTGAGAGATCAAGCGAGAGCCGGTGACAGGCTGTGAAAACAGGCTGTGAGAGATAGGCTGTTTGAGAGACAGGGTCCTGTGGGAGGGTGTTCAAGGACTAGGGTGCTGTGAGAAGAAGGTCGATCGAGATGGCAGAGCACATACCATCGAAGGCCGAGGGCGAAGCCAGGAGGAAGCTTGAGGAAGATATCCGAAGGCACAACGAGAGACATCGGAAGCAAGAGGCAGATATCCGAGAGATGCTGCGACAGACTCGGCAGAGAAATCTGGAACCGGAGCCACCAGCCCCCGTTGTGGATCTTGTCCCCGCTGTCGAGCTGGATCTGGATGAGCAGATCGGAATGAATTTCACAGAATGGCAGCTCATCATGGTCAGGGAAAGGCCGGCCAGACGTCGGGCTAACCAGGAGGCAGCTTGGGCTGACCGGGAGGCAGAGCAAGAGCGACAAAACAATGCACCACACGAGGGCGAGGAGTCGGTGGAGGATCAGTGAGGGATGTTTAGAATAGATAAGGTCCAGCCGTATGTGGCGGACTGTTGCTATGTAGTTTTCGGCAGTTTATGGTGCAGCAAATAACTAGATGGCTGCTTAAAAAAATGACAGTATATGTGATGTTATCTTGATACAACGGTTGAATATATACATAGTTGTTTTTTGTGCAACACGAGGTTGGTCATGTAAGATGCAATCTCTGTAATTTTTTTAAATGCAGATGTATTACATGTGTTTATGAAATGTCGTTTGGGGTGTAGAGGTGATTGTTGTGCTCATGATGTAGGTGCATATATGTGAAGCTAGCATTCACTTCAAACGAAATTAAATGAAAATAGGATTCACACACGCACATAGAATTCGACATAAAATTGAAAATAAAGCATCACATGTACAGAGCGACATACGCACAATGTGCAGCAAATAATGTAGGCCAAACACTGTATATAATGTGAAAAATCATCTGAGTACAATGGTAGACCGTCTGCTAGAGACAAACTATTGAAACTAAAACAACAGAGCCACAATCAATGCTCTGGCTCTGACTCAGACGAATGCTCTAGAGACAACTCAGGGCCCCGAGCTGACTCTCGCAGCCGATATCTCTGCCTGTCTGGAACTGGCATGGGCTATGTATCCGAGGGGGAAGACTCGTCATCCTCATCCTCCCAATCAGCCTCCGCATCAGCCCCCAAGCAGGCCAAACCAACAACACCTGCTCCAACTGGCTGTGATACTGCACCTCTACCTGTACCTGGAGCCCTGCGTGGTCGTCCTCTCCTCCTTGGCAGTTTCTGTGCCTTGCCTTTCTTGTTCGGTGCACCCTTGGGCCTTCCTGGTCTCTTGCGGACAAGAGGAGCTGTCAATGCCTCGTCACCCCCATGCAAATCACCTGGCTGGCTAGGCTGGGCCCAAACTGAGGCCGGCTGAGATAGGGAAGCAAAAGAGGGAAATCCCTATGCACCTGAGCGAGGAGGATGAGCTCGTGGAGTGTGTGCCCGTGGGGCTGCTGCAGGTGGAAGAACTGGCTGAGCAGGAGGCGAGTACAGTGGCGATATGTACTGAAAGGGGCGCTGTGGTGGCCGATACTGGTACATCATGGGTGCTGCCAAAGGAGGAGGATGTGACGTGGGTGCTGCCATTGGAGGAGCCACTGTGGATGTGGGCGTTGCAAGAGAAAACCTGGGCACAGATGGTGGCCTGCCATGGAGACCTGGTGCTGCAAAAGTGGACGGCGATGGAGGGGCTGCAGGCCTAAATGGCATCGGTGGCACCGGAGGAGCTGTGCGAGGCACATACACCCTCTGAGGAGCTGGAGGAACTGTAGGCACCTCATGCGGCTGCTCTGGCTGGGACTCTGTGTATGGCATGTTGGCAAGAGATGATGGGGGCGCCCTGACACTCGGCATCTGCTGGGCCTCTGAGTCCAATGTGGCAACCAAGTCGTCCAGCTGGGCATCCGAATACAAATGCTCTGGGCTCTGGTACTCATCCTGTGCACCAGCCTCTAAATCATCCTGTGCACCAACCTCTGAATCATCCTGTGCACCAACCCCTGAATCAACCCAAGCCTCATCCCGTGCCTCATCATGTGCACCCTGTAGACCCTGCATGGCCTCCCAATCTGTGCAATGAAAGTCATCAGGTGCCTCCTCTGGTGTGCTGTCGTAGTAACGGCCATGACTCTGTGCTGCACGCATCCAAACATCTGCGGGACCGGCATCTAAACCACTCTGCCCTCTATCAAGAGCCTCCATCATGTTGACATAGGTAGGTATGCCACTGCCCCCCCCTGTGTGCCCTGCCTGTCTGCCGGTATAACCTGTGCCATGTGTCCCACCTCTGCCACGTGATGCACCTGTGACCCCTGCCCGTGGCGTGTGCCCTGCACCTATATCATCTGCCTCATCCCTCTCTGATCTGGCAAACACAACCCGAATGGGCTCATCCTCACCATGCTCATCCTTTGACACTGGCTCATCTGCCTCATACAATGGGGGCTCTCTGTGCTCAAGCCCAAGCTCTCTCTCTCTGATCTCGGCAAGCTCCCTCTCTCTCTCTGCCATCAACTGTGTGCCCAGGTCATCTGCAGGCATGGGATGGGTGCTGTCCGTAGGCAAGTCAACCTGGCGCTCCAAATCAGATATCTTCGTCTACAAGGTTTAAAATTTGCATGTCAGGGAGACAACTCTATCAAGAAATGAAACCAACATACCAGGAGTCAACCAACATGCTATGAAAGATTAGCTTATCACCTGCAATGCGCTCGTAATGGTCGGAAGTCTCCTGGCGAGACGTGCGTTGGTGCTACAGAACACCAACCGCTCCAACTGACTCAGTGACAACCTGTTTCTTCTTCTCGTGTGAATGAGTGCCCATGTGCTCCAATTACGCTCACACACGGAGGCAGCACAGTCCTGTGGTGCGTGCATTCAAATACTTCAGCACATTGTGGCAGAGGTGGAACTTCAACGAAACACAACAATGGAGGATAAAATGAGATGCATACCTGAGAAAGGACACGCAGTGCAAGACGCTGTATAGATGGGTATGTGCTACCGAACATGGTCCACCAGGTAATGGGTAGTTGCCTCCTCTCTGGATCCTGAGCAACCCGGTGGCCGAATGTGCCCATGCCGAAACGAAATGCAGCGAGCTCCTCCATGAGCCTGATAGGATCCAAACCTATGTGTGGACCCACCCTGTGAATGTACTGAAGCCAATCAGCCTCGAGCTCCCTGTCTGCGATCTGTGTCGGAGAGAGGAAGAGGGATGCAGCATGTGTGCAACGTTGTGGATACTCCTGTGGAAGTAGTTTCATCGCGTCTCCCATATGAACTTCAGCTCCGTCATCCTGCAGGTGAGGGGCATGTGGTTTAGGGCATTACGAAAAAACTTAACATTGACAGAAAAACAAACTAGCAAGTACTGAAAAGATAAAGGTCAATTAAAACACTGTACCGCTTACCTCTCTAGCTGCAAGATGGGCAGCTGCAGGAATTGTCCAATTCGGTCCATGATCTCATACACCAGTCCAAGTGTCGACCCCTCGTTGTCAGCCATGCGGAGCACAATGTAGAGTGGTCGAAGCAGTCCTGACAATGTCTGTGCATCCCTCCAGAACTGGTCTCCCCTCACCGTGGAAGAAAAGTGCTCCCCATCCTCAGTGCACAGAAACGTACTGGCACCCCAAAGATCACTGGCAACCATCTGTAGAAGCTAGGCCCTGCACCTGATCAAACGGTCGATGACCACCAAGTCGAATGCAAAGCGTGTGGGGGCTGGCTTACAGAGGTCCAGATGGCTGAACACCCGGAACATGGCAAGAACACGCCTCTTTTTGGAGACAAAAGTCACCAGGAAGAGGGCCTCCCGGACGATGGCTCTAACCCAGGGAAGTGCTCCAATGTCCCCCATCAGAAGGTCTATGTCGTGCGCTGCACAGGGGGTATGAACAATATGAGGGAACTCGGCCTCTAGCAGTACACCCATCTGAATGCAATTCGTGGCATTGTCCGTCACCACCGTGACAACATGCTGTGGGCCTATGGCTAGGATGGAAGACCTGATGACATCAAACATGAACTCTGCAGATATGACTCTCCCCCCCCCTGCTGCAATCCACTGCCCTCAAAAACTGTGTGCCCATGTAGCTGGAGACCAGTATGTTGAGAATCGGCCTCCTCCTGACATCAGTCCAGCCATCGGACATGATGCTGCAACCGTAAGTGGCCCAGTGCCGAAGCAGAGGCTCCATCTCTCTAGACAAGGACTCAACCCTATCCCTCAGCATGTGTGTGCGGACAACCTCTGAACTAGGGACTCTCCAGCTAGGGCTGACAGACTGTGCAAGGCGGAAGGCCCTTCTGAAGGGCTCAGAGTCGGTGATGGCAAAGGGCAGGTTCAGCTCGTAAATCAGACTGGCCACGACCTGTGTGGCCTCTCTGTCCATGTGCGGCTGATGCGCGCCGCGAATGGTCTACTGCACAAGGGCTCTCCCTGGTGGGCGACGGGTGGTGGACCTCCAGCACGATGCACCAATCGTGACGGGAATGGACGATGACGCGACAGGCTGGGCACTGGTGGATGCATCGGCTGTAGATGTGGAATGGGGAGAGTGGGATGCACTGGCAGGGATGGGTGCAGCAGCATAGGTGGGGTGCACTGGTGGAGGGGCAACATCTGGCATGGGGTACGAAAACTGCTGGCTGAGGAGGTCATCCGGATGGGAAGGGAAGGAAGAAGGGATCTCTTCCACATCCTTGAAGGCCCCAGCAATAGCATCCTGGGCCTGCTCGGGTGGTAGTTAGTCCATGAGAAAGTCGTAGACTGGTGGAGTGCGAGCAACAGTGAGTGGTGGTGGAACCGTAGTGGCAACTGGCAGACGCGATGGGACGGGATCCACCGGAATCTGAGCAGATGGGAGTGCGTGAGGCAGAACTGTCTGAGGGGGATGAGGGGCAAAGGGACCGGAGGAGGATGCACTCCCTCTCCTCGTGCGTGGCAGCCAAGCAGGCAACAACTCTGGGTCAGCCACATAAGGAGCGGTGCAAAATCGGAGAACCGAAATGGTGTTCTCCCCTGCCACGAGCCACGGCCCGTAGGTGTCCAGTAGTCGTTGCCTGCTGCCACAAGGGGCAGCATTCAAGGTGGCACCATTTTTGACGCGTGCACCGAGCAGATGGCCTTTAAGGCGAGTGAGGGATGCAGCAAACTCGACGAGACAGTATCGGCAGCGCACGATCTTCTGACCGGTCTTGTTGGCCTTGTCGGCAACCCACCTGACAATGTCTACCTCGTCCCACAGACCGGAAAGGTCGGACTGCACCATTGTGATGGAGAAAACTAGGGACAAAACGCTGGAAAAAAAACAGTAGGGTACAGTGTGTGAGAGACGCTGAAAATGGGCGAAGGCAGGGCGAAGCAAGTCAAATGCAAGGCAGGGCAATGCGTGGGCGAAGGGCAACGCAAGGAATCGAAGGCAAGTAGGCGGGAACAGTAGCGATGGCAGGGCGGAGGAGGGCGCAAAAAAATTTCTGATGAAATGCGAGGGAGGCGGGTAGTTCAGGTTAAAAAAAATTTTAAAAAATATTAAATAATAAATAATATAATATATTATGGTACCGCGGTACCAACATGGTACCCGGTACGGGTATGGTCCCGCGGTACCGGGATCCGCGGTACCCAGTACCGCGGGACCTATGGGTTAAAGCAACGGTTGATTTCATGCATGATATGCAAGAAATGTTGCTTGTTGCTCGCAACTATGTAAAAACAGCTCATGATAGAGCCCAATTTTACGCTAATCAAAAGCGACAACCTAAGGTCTATGAGGAAGGAGCTTGGGTATATCTTAGAATTCCAAAAGATTCTAAGGTATTAAAGATTGGAAAATTTCCTAAGCTATCACCTCGTTATGCTGGGCCCTTCCGCATTGTAAAGAAACTCAATCGGAATGCCTATCAACTAGAACTCCCTCAAGGTGTCAAGGTTCATCCAGTCTTTCACGTTAGTCATTTAAAGGAACGACTTGGTGGAAAGGATGACTTGATTCTTCAGGAGGACCTAGTTCAGCCTGAGAACCTGACATCCTTTGTACCTTCGAAACCATAGGCCATTGTTGATGTACGTCAACGTGGGCTCAGAAACCGGCAGGTAGCTGAGTACTTGGTTTGTTGGAAAGGAAGCTCCGAAGACGAGGACACTTGGGAAAAGGAGCGTGACCTTAGACTGAGATTCTCAGATTTCCTTCCTTAGAAGAGGAAAGGGGGAGGGAATGTTAGGGACCCAACTCCCTTAGGTCCCAAACCCAAATGAAGCCGAATGTTGATTGGGCCCGTTGACTTGCGTAATGACTCGTGGACCTGCATGGTTGCCAGATGTCATGTTCCAAGATGTGTGCTAGGCTTCGAGACTCCTTCCTTGGAGATATACAAGGAGGAGAGGTCTCTCAATCCATTCATTCTATCTACCTAGGAGAAGGTGGATGGAGAGCGCTTGTGCACAGCCAGGAGTGCTAGCCTGAGGTAGGAGATGGCTGAAGGGCATGGCAGCGGTATGGGACGTTGTCAGAGTTGGAGGTCGGATCTTGCTTGTTACAAGTCACGGGCCAGGGCACGGAGGGTGGATCTGGATTGGATCCTACGGCGGGGTGGATCGTGAGCGTTCAGTTTCTTTGATGACCGGCAACTGGCGGTTTAGGGTTTCAAGATTGTAACACCACTCTTGAGAAATGATCCCCATCCTCTCCTTCCATGGATCCATATTTATCTTGGTTTTCGAAGGATTAGGAATTCATGTTTTCTAGTATTCTCCTTTCTCTTGTCACCTATTTAAGTGAACTTGAATATGTGTTGAAGGTAAGTATTGAAGGTAAGTTTGTCTAAAATTGGAGATGAGGCTTGGGAGACAATCATATTTTTAAAAACACAAGTTTACAGTTCTTTGGATAGAATAGGGCTAGAATGGAGTCAAATTGAGTACAAATTCTTGAAAAGGATATGAGGTTCAAAGGGCCATGATCTTCAAACAAAGTGAGTTTTCTCCACATAAAATGCTCCTTTGAGTGAACTTTAATATTTAGCATGGTTCTTAGAATTTCACAGCGGTGGAGCTAAGTTATTGTTGTAAAGCTACCTTTACAAGCTTTACTTCCGGCGCCATCGGCGCCAGCTATGTCCCTGGCGCCAGCAGCGCCCCTACTGCTCCCGGCGCCGGCGCCGCTCCCGGCGCCACTGTGACCAGAATCCAGCCGGCGCCAAGTTCCTATGGCTGAAAATCTTTGATCGGTTCTAGCGAAGTCCAGAGAGCTCAGATCGATGTGCAATCACCTCACACGATCTAGGCATGATTAAAGGAAGCCTGGGGATCAATAAAATCTAGAGAGAGAAAATGACTTTCTAGAAAGAGAAAATCCTAGAGAGAGAAAAACGTGCTTTACCAGCTTGGGTAGAGTGCTTGGTATGAGGGGGGGTGCCGAATCACACCAATACTATAAGGGAGTGTGGGTTGCGACTCAGGGCGAGCTCCAACCAAGTCTCAGCCTCCCTTGCTGGAATGTTGTCATGGCTCTCGCCTTGGCATGCTAGCGCCCCGGAGACTAGGGTCGGTCACACACTTGAAATGTAACCTTCTCAGATTTATCAATAAAGTGGGATTTTCCTCAAACTGACTCTGATTACCTTCTGGGTTTCAGTGTTCGGTAAAAGCGCCAGTTGTAAGGCCGCTTTCAAACTTTTTAACTTGGCACATAGCTGAGGGTCGTATCCCGGGACGCCAGCGGTATGCCGTCGGGACCATTCGGTCCGTGGCGCCAGCGGTATGCTGTCGGGACCATTTGGTCCAGGAACTGGTTGTTTCCATATCTGTTGCGGCTTGTGGTTCTGAGTGTTCCTTGCATGAACGTGAATGGGTTAAGCTCTTGGGGAACGGGCTCTAACCTGTCGGCTGAGTTGGATGGCTTGCTTGGGTGGATGTTACCTGTTTATGGCTGTCCAGTCTGGCGTGGCGCCAGGTTGGCTTCCAGCGCTCGTGACGAAGCTTTCAGTTGGTTAAGTCTGATGTAAGTCAGACCGCTTGCTTGGAATGGATGTTACTCGTTTGTAACGAAGCTTCGAATTGGTTAAGTTTGATGTATGTCGGGCGGCTTGCTTGGAGGGAAGTCACCCACGTCGGGACCCCCGATCTGGCATGGCGCCAGGTTGGATCTCAATGTTGGTTTTCGGAACTTCAAGTTGGTTAAGTCTGATCGTTGTTGGCGAGTTGGCTGCTTGTATGTCAAGTGGGTTTGGATGGCAAGAGTTGAAGGCTGGGAAGCTAAGTCGTGGTTCCCGGCTCCCTTTGGGATGCCTGCGCTACAGTTATACAATGGTAGAACAACATCTTAGTATGCATGCTACTTGACATAAGATCCGATTCACACGTTAAGATTTAGTAATGGTAGAAGAACAAACACAGATGAAAGCAACACAATAATCTACAGTAAGATTTTGAGTAAAAAAGTTGGCAATCAATAGTGGAATCAATGCAAAAAAAGGTGTAAGGTGTCAAGTTCATAGTTATATAGCAAACCAATTAGCTCCAAGAATAATGACGTAACGCTTAATAGGAATAATATGCAAATTGGGATGAGCAATAAAGTCTCCAATTGAATAGGTAATGACATCCCTACTCACTTTCTCAACTCCCAAGCCCTCGACAATAGATATATGTTGTTTTTGCACATTGTCTAGTAACACAAACGTCAGGTGCCTAGATGAGCGTACTAGCAATTGTTGCCATGCCAGTGATAGCCCATGGGCCTACACCATCCAACATTGGTGGCTGCTTAAGAGCACATCCACCAACATATCTCAAACACCCACCAACCTTCCTATCCTCTCGAATGGGGGCAGGCCTGTGAATGCCATAGTAGCCACAGTTGCCTATATGCTCATCCGAGGTGCACCTAGCCCGAGTCATTGGTGTGGGCAACTATACATTCGTACATCCAAAGATGAATATTACCTTCAGAGAATCTGCTTGCGAAGCATGGCAAATTTTGATTTGGTCATGCTAAACTGGCAAAGCCTGCCAGAAAATGTGACTTTTAAGCGAGTCCCCGGCCGGCATTAACACTGATAACTGCAACTAGTGAAAGCGACCCACATGTCCGCCTTTTGTTGGATTTGGGGGAAGCCCTAGCCACATGACTGAATAAGTAAGCGGAGGTGAAGCCAAGAAGAAGAGAGCAACAAGAAAACTAAACTTTCATAAACAGCATAAAAAGGCAGTGCAGAAGCATCACTTACAAACATCCCTCGCAATTTCCTTGTTGGGCTATGTATGTATTGCCTCACGCCACCTATACAAAAGAGCAGCTGCAGTGGGACATATTCTTCCCCGCTGCCTCCTCCTGCCCTCGCTCCCTCCAGGTCAGCCCAGGTCAGCTCCTTCCCAACATTAGAGAGAGAAAGGCTGACCCATGATGCTTGCTCAAATTTGACGGCCTTGTCCTTTCTTTGTCACGGCCATTGTATAAATCCTTTTGCAAAGCCAATAAAAGTATTGTTTGGTTTTTTTTTGTTTTTGTTTTCACGGGGCGGTGGTGAGAGAAGCCGAGACATCCTTTGTGCAATGTCGTGTGCGAAGTTTTTTTAGTTTTTAAATCTTTTTTTCTTATGAAGTTAAAATGTGTATGTGCCATGTGACAACTTATCATTGGTTGTCCACACACATTTCATCAAGAAAGTTATGTGCTATTTATGAGCTTTTTATTGGATGTTCACTTTAGAATTGTGTGAGATGGCTCACAAAAATTTTTGGTTCTAAGTTCACATGAAAATTCTCCTTTGTTTTCAAAATACTCCTTTTGTATGTCCAACATGTAATACATCATGCAATAGGGATGAGACACAATGGCATACCACTTAGAATGCTACATCACTTTTGAGTTATTTTGGACTAGAATGTTTGTTTCTATGTAGGACTTTGGTTTAGCATTCATCGGCAAATAAAGTGTCCTTTCATGGAAATGTATTGAGGAGCAGTGGCCAAATTATAAGAATGAACCTCGTCATTAAGGATTTGGTCTTGCAATGAATGATATTAATCCCTTTAGTTTTCAAGCAAAAAACCTGGGCATGTACCTTACACCAATGGTGGAGGAATTATGCATTGTTTGGAATGAGATTCATGCATATGACATTCACAACTTATACATGAATAAGGCTGTATTGTTCGTGGCATTCTAATGTGAACAATGCATGATTAGCCTAAATTAAGTGGATGTTCGTGTGTGTACTTGTGACAACAATGCCAACAAAAATGCCAAATTGATTGTACCTTTAAGTGACATATTGTTGCAGGGCCTTTTCAAGAATCCACTTATCATAGATCAATTCAAGCTCATCATATATATCCTTGTAAAGGACCTCCTAGCTCATGTATGACTTCTAAACTAGTAGGTAGGTGGGATGGACATAATAATACATGTCCAAATTGTCTAAAAATTTGAAATTATAATTTGCTCTCTCAAGTTAGGTATCCATATGACCAATGCATTCAATGATGAAAAATAGCACAAAAATTACGTTGTTCTATTGTAATTTTATGTCTAACGTTGTCATTCTAGCTAGATTTGCATTGAAGCCACCTCCGTAATGTATATCAATAATGTATCACATGCATTTATAATGGGCATACTGCCACTTAATTTTTCCAACTTAGTAGCCTATTTTCTATCATTAGCTACCAATTAGTTAGAGAATTTTGAATCATTTGTGAATTAAATATTCATTGTCCCACATTATGCTTCAAAGGTGCATATCGGTTACTAGCCATATCTACCACCCCTTAAGTGCTACCACAAATGTACCTCTACAATCACCCAAACCCCTCCAATAATCATCTCCAACAACTGTTGAGAGGCTTTGAGAATGAGAATTTTCTCACCATGAAAAGGATTATAGTCATATTAGTAGTAACAACACCAACATGCCTATTGCTAACGAATTCATGCAGTAAGTTTCCACCCAAACTAGTCTCACCAACATAATTCTCCTTTTCTCAATAGCCTCATCTTTTTGGTTCCAAATCTACTCGTTCATGTCATGTCTTCTCAATGCAAATGTCCCACTTATATTGTATGCATCATCAATCACATCTCTTGTGCATAATCAATTCAAACAAGTATAGTATACAGCTTCCAAGCAAATAGTGCATTATGCCATGAAAAACAATTGCCACATTTTCTAATAATTTTGTATGTACTATTCTTTCACATACTAACTCATAAATGCATTAAATCTTCACATGATCACTTTACAACATTGCCATAGCTAGGGAACCAAAATAGCTCAACTGACGCAAGCACTCTTGTGATTGCCTGCCAACTTTCTCTTTTCTCCCTCCCTCTCTCTCTCTCTCTCTCTCTCTCTCTCTCTCTCTCTCTCTCTCTCTCTCTCTCTCTCTCTCTCTCTCACACACACACACACACACATTCATTACATAGACCTTTGACAGATTCATATTACTACAAGATTGTGACTTTTTTGAATTTACTTTGTATATTGAACATTGCATACTAGGCAAAATATCCACACAATTTTTGGGAAAACTTTTGTGCGGATGGTTTGTCCAAAAAAAGAAATTGCCACAAAAAAGGCTTCAAAAGTGACATTACATGATGAAAGGGCCATTTCGCTCTTGGAATGAAAGAAGCTAGTCAAGCAGCCTCTTTCTTTGAGTCTTTATGGGTTAACCATTGTTACTAGACAAGAACTACTACGTGGAAACTATTAGATTACTTTACTAGAGGAAAAATC
Source organism: Diphasiastrum complanatum (assembly GCA_029204225.1). Taxonomy (NCBI): domain Eukaryota; kingdom Viridiplantae; phylum Streptophyta; class Lycopodiopsida; order Lycopodiales; family Lycopodiaceae; genus Diphasiastrum; species Diphasiastrum complanatum. Next base: position 23,022 of record MU834368.1, on the reverse strand, counting down.
AAAAGCTCAAATCTATAATGCACAAGAAAGACCACATCCATACTTGGAGATTATGGGCACCTAAGAGAAAGGAAAACCAAGAGCTTGTAGCTTTGTTCTCAACAAAAAATAAATGCATGCCTAGCATTTAACGGCTGTTAATATTGATAACAAGCAAAGAGTATTTGATATATAACCTTACGATGGTTTCATGCACTTTTGGCTAGGAATGAGAATATTGGAATGGCTACAATTTGGTTGTTGAGTTAATGGTGTGCTAATTAAGACCTCCTTTCATGTCCTCATAGTCTTGAGTTCAACTCCACACAACTGCACAAAAAAGGCCTAAAATCTTTTTTTTCCTAAAATGTGCAAAGTCCTTTTCATATTGTGCCATCAGTACTACCAAGTACCCATCTACCAAGTTATCAAAGAAAATTAATGCACTTGGCAAGATGCACTTCATTTTGCACGTCTTAAATTGCTAACCACTTGAAAGTTATGGTTTCTAGATTCATAAAATGCATTACAATCCCAATATGATCAATCTAAAGCAGGCTGGCAAAAGGCCTATTACTATCTAAGGCAATAGGGTTGACAAAGGGGCAAAAAATGAGTTGCAATCAATGGCAAAATGCCTATCCAAAGCACAATATGATTGATCTCAAATCCACATTTTACCACCATACCTTTGAAAGGCTAAACAACAACTTTTGGAAGGATACTAACGAAAAATGCAACCAATGCAGCTTTTATGAATAGCAAAAATGAAGGTAATAACATATAATAGAGGTGCACAAAGGTAACAAAATGAATTGCGTCTGCCAAGAGTCGAACCCGGGTCTATTGCTTGGAAGGCAATTATCCTAACCGTTGGACTACAAACGCCGATTGCTAATAATAAAGGGAAATAGTAGTAATTATATGAGATTCTTTTATTCGGAGACTGACGCTACTTGTCCAAATTCCTTGCTGTCTAGGCTATGATCTTTCTGACGCGTGGGAGTTAGATTGCGTCCTTCAGCCCAAATCGGTATGGATCTGCTTCCACCCTGTCTCTGTTTGAATTGGGTTAGATTGATCAGACACTTTGACACAAAACTGAATGCAAAATTAGATTCCAGGGAGGTAGATCAAATAAAGACAGCATATAATTGCAAACACAAATTGATTATTTCCAGTAATATGCCATCAATGTATGTTCTTAACTGTACAAGTAAATCTCTTGCCAGGCCTTTGAACATCGGATTTGTTTCTGGATCACTCTGTTACTTCCCTGGTATGCCAAATTTCCTGCCTTTTCAGCAGCCCAGTTTCTAGCAATCTCTTTTCTGCCGGTAAGAAAATCTCTTCTCAGCACAACAACATGTCAAGCAGGAAGCACACTGTCCATTGCTCAACTCAACCAAGAAAACGTGTTGTAACAAGCATCCCCTGTTGGGTTTCAGGTTTTGAGCTGGACAGATTCATCCAAGGTTAGTGTATTCTTGGAGATTAGTAGACCTCCAGAGGCAATACTTGCTGCAGAAATGTCAAAGAAAGTGTGTGAGCCTGTGGCCTCATTTCAGACTATGATTTTGCAATTGTCACTGCAGAATCGAGGGACATTGTGGTGTTCTCATACTTTGTGTAACCACCCAGTCCTCTTACACGAAAATATACTCTATCACCTCATATGCTCACCTTGAAATTATTGTGCATCAAAGAATCATGATGAGTTTGCAAATGTCTAGTAAGGGTAGAAGTGCAAAACTATTTGACCTTAAGATCATCACTCAATGATTTTGGAGTTTGTTGCACTCTCCAATGAGCATTGCTTGTTGTAGTTCTCTTATTGACATCGATTGATTTGTTTCTTAATAAATTTCAAAACTACCATTGGGATTATATGAAAACCTCCAATTTGCTTCTAAAATGTGTGTGTGGATTGTGTGAATAATTTGAGATCAATGAAGATCCAAGTCTATAACCTGATCTTTGGTTAGAAATAGATCAACTTTACCAATCTTGCCAATGTGGAAAAATCAACATCTACTTAAAGAAAGAGATGCAAACTCACTAAGAACCTGATCAAACATTAAACATAAGATATGATGAAGTTGTTGTTCGTACAAAAACAATAACCTACTGTGTTTTACACGTGTGGATCCGAAAATAGCATAAAATAAGCATTCTACACACAAGATTGCAAGATATCACCAATATAGTGCACCAATGGATAGATGAACCCAAGAGAACCATGTATAAGCAGAAATGAGATAAGAGAGAGAGAATGTCTTCTCTTCCCATGAGTTACATCTTTATAGCAGGTCCATGTGTTGCAGGACTCACTGCAACCCATATTGGATGATATTGCTCCGCTATTGGCATCTTCGATTGTCACTTGGAAAAGCGTAGATCCTCGTTCGCTTACATAAAACCAAGTGCTTATTGCTGCCGGTCTTTATCAAAAAACTGCTTTTCGCAATTCACCGCAATTTAATCAAAATCTGCAAATAGTTGACATCTTAAAAAATGGAGAGCACCCAGCAGCTTGACAAACTTGCATGCATGAGTGTCTCTTTTTTCTCTTTTTTTGCATCTGCCATGGATGGTTTCACTTCTAGTTTCTTGGTAGATTCTATCTTCTGGGAGGCCTGTATCCTCCATTCTGCTTCTGGGCGTTTCCTCGGTTCTTCTCTCAATTGAAGTTCTGGTCTTGTTGATGCTTTTTCCTTGATGATAAGAGGAGAATCTTCGATTGGTAGGTTGCACAAACCTTGGGTTATCAGTCTTCTGAGGGAATGGACACATCGACAAATTAGTGGTAGAAACAGATTTGGACGGATGGGTTGGTGACGATAGGGAAACATGAAAGGGCTTGGTGGAAGGATGAAGGAACTAATAGTATTATAGTTGCAGCCTTGGACCCTTGCAATGTCCAGCTTTGACCACCACTTGTTGGGTGAGGAGCTCACTTTGTCTTCCAGGCTCACATTTGTCTTCATCTTTCCTATTTTGCAGCTATTTCTTCCATTGATTCGTTACTTTTGGATCTCTTCGGGCTTCACAGGAGGGGATTCGACTATCATTGCTCCAGAGAGTTTTTTTTATTATCAAGATCGATCTGACTCGTTTGTTGCTTAAGTTTTGTCCTTTCCTCCTCAACTTCTTTGCTTTATTTCTTTTTGCTGCTTCACCTGCTTTCTTAGATCTTCTTTTCTAGCTGACCAACCAATGTAGGTGGTAGTGGCCTCCGCAAGACATTTGTAATGATCTTTAGCTGCTCCGGTAAAACTATCAAGGACCTGGTCTAAAACTAGGGATTTCTCAGATGGATAATGAGATGATGAAAAAACAGAGAAATGGAAGGAAGGGTGGTGGCGATGGTAACAAAGGTATATGGTGTGGGTGATAGGCATGAGAATGGATGCAGATGTTGTGGCAAGAGGGTTGGTTGAAGAAGGAGACTGATTTCCCAATGCTTGTACTTCTATCTTCTGAAGGATCTTTGTCGTGATTGAGGTACTTCTTCTGATTGAGTCACTTTGGATTGTCCATATGCCTTCTTAGCCTTGTCGTTGTTGTCTTTGGTTTCGTGACCTTGGCTGGTGATGTTGTCACTAGCAATGTGGCTGCTCCAATGGATGCCTGTAAGTCCACTCCCACCCCCCCCCCCCTTCCCAAAAAAAAAAAAAAAAAGTCTGTTGGTGGGGATGTTGTTGCTGGTATCCAGCATGCTCAAGGTTGGATTGTCGTGTGGAACACGCAGTTAAATCATGTTGAATATGCGACTGGACTGAAGATTGAACAAAGTTTAACTAAATTTATCTTGATCTTGCTGTAGTTGACTCGAAAACTGAATCACAATGGTTCCATGAATGACAACTGAAATTACTAAGAAATTCAGTAGAACTTTGGATGTCTAGAATTCAGGTCTAGACCGTAATCTGAAGTTTTTTGTGGATGAAGATTGTTATTGATATTATTTTGGTATGCTTTCTATCTTTGATTACCTGATGGTTTGGAATTTGGATAACTCACATTTTGGTTAAGAATCCAGTTTGCGAAAGATTTTAGAATGATTCTTATATGTTTCTTGAGTTATGTATTAGACATAAACTCCAATATCCTTTAGTAATTTAGTATCATTTAGATTCCAGAGAATTATAATTGACGACGAATAATAAGAATCTAACTATTTGTGATTGACGGATCATTTATCAGAAAAAAGAACTTTCTTTAGCTTTTGGACTTGATGGATGCATGAATCAACTCGGAAGTGACATGGATTTTGGAATATTGTTAGAAATCAATGATAAACTTCATTGTTACTGTTTACGATGTACATTAATGTTGACAGTTGTTACCAGCTGTAATTAGCCGTAGGCTAGTCTATTAGTCTATTCGTAGGTTTTCTCTCTCTATCAGGGTTCAGGGTTTATATGTACATTTTATATTCAGTATGAAGTTAGTGTGATAGAGTGATATTGCGTGTTCTTCTTCCATCTCCCTACTTGGTATTGTTTATGGTGAATGCTTGATGTTGCATTCTTTATTTTTGACATGGTATCAGAGCGACAATAGTCATGCGTGCCTGATCAGTGGATACAGCTTGTCACAGGCTCCGCAACGAAGTGAGAAAGTCCTTCACGGGAGGTGAAAGCTTGGAGAGATAAAAACGGCTGGAAGAAATTCTTCTTTGGTGTATTTTGCAGGTTTGGAGCTCAGAATCATCAGAAAGGCTAGGGCAGCATCAAACAAATTGAAAATCTGTTGAGTGGGAAAAGTTTTACAATTTTTTTTTAGTCTTTGTGAAAAGTATCATTTGTCAGAGAGTTGTGCCAAGAAATCTTTCATTTGTTTGTTTGGGGTACTGCAGATCACACCAGACAGTGTCTAGTACTGCCATTTAGAGCTTTGAGGCTTCATACCTTTCACATTACTGATGTCTGTCTGTTTGAACGATCACTTGTTTCGAAATCTAAGCAAAGAGGAGGCGACGTAGCCGCCTCGTCGAAGTAGGAAATCTGGAATATTCCCTCTGAAAGTTCTTATATTCTCTTTTTTTACCAATATCGGATCCAAGCGCGCTAGCTGAAGAGAAACCCGAGCAGCCGCACATCTGCGCTTCAGTCCAATATCGCATGTCCATATCGATATCGGATCCAAGTGCACGAGCTAAAGAGAATTCTTAGCAGTTGTACATCCGCGTTCCAATCCGATATTGCATGCTCCAATATCGGATCCAAGCGCACAAGTTGAAGAGGATCTTGAGCAGCCATACTTCCACGCTCCATTTCGATATCAGGTGTATAACCAGAAAAATATACAGTTTTGTGGTGTGATAAATTACTTGATCTGGACTCATCTGTTCAGTAATGGAAACTCTAAGTGAGAGTGTCCTCAATGAGTCAAGCAAATTGGAAGGAACCGGCAACTATGCAGTTTGGAAATTCAAACTGAAGAACATTTTGATGGAAAAGGAGCTATGGGAGATTGTGCCAGGTGAAGAGACAAGGCCATTGATTGAAGAAGATCAACGGGCATTTGACAGGTAAAAACGAAAAGCACAGAATGTCATCAACTTATCAGTTAGAGATGCAATTATTCCCTACATTTCGGATTCAGAAGGACCATAAGAAGCATGGGATACGTTGAAGGCATTGTTTGAGACCACAAACACATCTCGAGTGCTATTCCTGAAGACGAAGCTGCACACATTGCGGATGGATGATGGTGCAACTGTTGATGATCACCTACTGAAGATCAAAGAGATTCGTGACCAATTAGCAACAGTTGGAGAGCGAGTACAGGATCGTGTCGTGTAGTTGACATTGAATAGTTTGAGTGAGTCACATCAGATATTTGTGACAAGTATAGCCACACAGAAAAATCTTCCAACCTATGAAGAGTTAGGTGGATTGCTTTTGCAGGAAGAACAACGTCAAGAGAACTTGAGTCATTGCAACAGGGGATTTGATCAAGCTCTTGCAGTCAGGGGACGTGGTGGTAGATTTGGTCATGAAAGACACCAATCAAGAGGTTGAAACTCAAATCGTGGATCATTCCAACAATTTCAAGAACAATCCAATGATGGCCCAAATTGAGGCAATTGGAATCAAGGTCGAGGTCAAGGACGCGGCTATTCCAGGCAAAATAAACCTGGAAATTGTAGGTATTGCAACATACCTGGCACTGGGAGCATGAATGCTTCAAGAAACAGAAGGATATGGAACAAAGAAAAGACAAAGGGCAAGTGGGAAATTATGCTGATCAACATCAATTTGATGATTATTATTATGAAAACAATTATACTGATCAACATCAATACGATGAGGATCAATATGAAGATGATACAGGTGAGAGCTCAAAATTGTTCATTACAACATATATGACAAGTGATGAAACCAAGGATACCTGATACATTGATAGTGGTGCATCCAAGCACATGACTTCAAGGAAAGAGTGGTTTTCAGAACTTAAGGAAACTCACAATGGTGATGAAGTTGGACAAGCCGATGGCAAATTGCTATTTGTTAAAGGAGTTGGAGTGGTACCAGTGAAGTTAGCCAGCGAGAAGATAAAGTGGATAAGCAATGTGCAATATGTACCTAGCTTAGCTAACAATCTACTATCTGTTGGGATGATGGCTGATCAACAACTCAAGGTTGAGTTTGACAGTGACAAATGTCTTGTCAAAGACATCAAGAATCACTACAAAGTGATAGCTAGAGTCAACGGGAATTGACTCTACAAATTGAATGCGAGATCTTTTGCTCAAGCTATGGTAAGCACGGTTGATAGTCGAAGTGATATTTGGCATCAACGATTCGGTCATATTAGTGCTCAAAGTTTACAGATTCTCAAAAGAGGTAATCTAGTTATAGGATTGCCTGATATTTCTTTTGAAGGAAAAATTTGTGAAGGTTGCATTTTGGAAAACAACACAGAGAGAGGTTTCCCAAAAGTGGAGCAAGGAGAGCCTGTGGCATCCTAGATCTTGTCCACAGTGATCTATGTGGACCTATGCAGACTAGATCTCTTAGTGGCTACTATTACTTTATCACCTTCATTGATGATTATAGCAGATGCATTTGGATTTATTTCATAAGCAAGAAATCAGATGCTTTTGCTAAGTTTAGGGAATTCAAGGCATTAGTTGAAAAGCAAACAAGATGTTGCATCAAAACTTTGAGATCTGATGGAGGTGGTGAGTATTTTTTGACAGAATTTATTGATTTTTGCAAAGATCAAGGGATCAAGAGGCAGACTACAACACCTTATTCACCACAACAAAATGGAGTTGCAGAACGAAAGAACAGATCTATTGTTGAGATGGCCAGGGCGATGCTCAAAAGCAAGGGTCTGCCAAACACCTTTTGGGCAAAAGCTTGTAGCACAACTACGCACATCCTGAATCGGTGTCCTACAAAATCTGTGGAAGGTAAGACACCTCATGAAGCTGTTACTGGAAAGAAACCTAATATTTTATCACTTGAGCGTATTTGGTTGTGATGCTTATGCTCATATTCCTGATGAGAAACGAAAAAAATTGGATGTAAAAGCTATCAAGTGTATTTTCCTTGGATATGATGAGAAGGCCAAGGCATACATGATGTATGACACAAATGCACAGAAGCTTGTAATTTCTAGGGATGTTACGTTTGACGAGATGGACCAAGGTAAACAATCTGAAGTAATCACTAAACCTTTTGATGAGGGAGTGAAAGTACAGGTCAAGAAGGAAGTGGATTTTGATATAGAAAATCCATTGGACAAAGGCAAGCCTGATGCTGAAATTTCCAAGAGAGTACCTAACTGGTACTTATCAGTCACAGATGGTGCAAAGAAGGGAGATACTCCCGAATCTAGTGAGCAGGGAGAGCCTAGAAGATCAAGTAGAAATCAAAAACCTCTTGCAAGATTAGAGATGAATCTAGCCCTAATGGAATCCATCTTAACGGCTCAAGAACCTAAAACTTTCAACGAAGCAAAGGAACACAAGGAGTGTCGTGCAGCTATGGAAACAGAAATGGAGGCTATATCGAAGAACAAAACGTGGGACTTGGTTGAGCTACCTGATGGTAAGACGCCTATCACATGTAAGTGGATCTACAAGATGAAGTATGGAGCGGATGGGAAACTCAACAAGTACAAGGCACAATTAGTTGCAAGAGGTTTTGAGCAGCAGGAAGGTATAGACTTTGAGGAGACCTTCGCACCTGTAGCCAAAATGGTAACTATTCATTCTATCATTGCAATTTCTACTTTCTATGGTTGGAAAATCCAGCAAATGGACGTCAAATATGCTTTTCTTAATGGAGTATTGGATGAAGAGGTATATTTAGAGCAACCTCAAGGGTTTGTTGAGCCAGGAAGAGATCATTTGGTTTGTAAACTCAACAAAGCCATATATGGATTGAAGCAAGTACCACGAGCATGGTACTCTTGCATTGATGAGCACTTCAAGCGAAGGGAATGGTAAAGAGTGATGCTGATCCTAATCTTTACATTCTAAGACAAGATTCAGATATAGTGTTCATTGTGTTGTACGTGGATGATCTGATTATTACAGGAAGTAATGAGATGTTAATTAATGAGATCAAATCAAATCTTTCCAATGCTTTTGACATGAGTGATCTAGGATTGATACACTATTGTCTTGGCATTGAAGTATGGCAAAAAGAAGACATGGTCTTTCTTACACAAAGCAAATATGCACGAGATTTGCTTTATAAGTTCAATATGTAGGATTGTAAGCCCTTGAGTACACCTATGGATGTCAACATGAAGCTTACTGCATATGATGAATCTGAGAAAGTGGATGCTTATTTGTATAGACAACTGGTGGGTAGTTTGATTTATTTGACACACACACAACCTGATATTTCTTATGTTGTTGGTGTTGTTAGTCAATTTATGCAAGATCCTAGTCAAGCACACTGGAAGTCTGCTAAACGTATTCTCAGATACATTCGAGGGACATTGAATTTTGGTTTGAAGTATGATCGGTCTGAAGCGCCAATGTTGGTAGGTTATACAAATGCCGATTGGGCAGGTAATATTGATGACATGAGATCTACCAGTGGTCATACATTCAGTTATGGTACAGCTGCAATTTCATGGAACAGCAAAAAGCAACCTACAATAGCCTTATCATCGACATAAGCTGAATATCGAGCACTCAGCAATGCTACACAAGAAGTGGTATGGTTACGAAGATTGCTTGTGGATTTAGGTCAACCACAGGTGGATGCGACTACTATATCTTGCGATAATCAAAGTTGCATTCACCTTTCCAAAAATCCAGTTTTACATGCTCGAACCAAGCACATCGAAATACACTATCATTTTATTCGAGAGAAATTTTTTGATGGAGCCATTGATCTTGTTTTTTGTAAATTTGAAGATCAAATGGCATATATTTTTACTAAGTCATTAGGTAGATATAAATTTGAGAGGTTTCGTACTCTATTAGGAATAGAAGAATGTAATTTTATCATTGATGGAGAGTGTTAGAAATCAATGATAAACTTCATTGTTACTATTTACGATGTACATTAATGTTGAGAGCTGTTACCAGTTGTAATTAGCCATAGGCTAGTCTATTAGTCTATTTGTAGGTTTTCTCTCTCTATCAGGGTTCAGGGTTTATATGTACATTTTATATTCAGTATGAAGTTAGTGTGATAGAGTGATATCGCGTGTTCTTCTTCCGTCTCCCTATTTGGTGATTGTTTATGGTGAATATGACAAATATGCTCGAAAATCCTAAACTCTGTAGAAGGTGATCTGAAGATGGATAGATGAAGGAAAATGCATTTTTGAGATACGCTACAAGACTTTTCTGGTTCAATGACTATCCTTGATAAAAGCAAATCTAGAGAAAATAGATGGAATTAGAAAAAAACTATTAAAAAAAAATGACAAAAAATAAAGAAGGAAGATATCATCTTTACAGAGAGTGAAAATTGTAGAGCACTTGTTAAGTAAAACAAAAATTTCATTCATCAGCAATTATACGTCACCTGGATAGTTGCAATTTCCATTGTGATTTAGTGTATAAAACCCTGACATGTCCTTGTCAAAAACAAGACGGGATGGGTGACGCTAAATCTACCATCGTTGATAGCAAATGTTGTAAGATATAGCGTGAAATGCATGGAACCAGAAGATACTATTTCTGTAGTACTCCTCTATTGAAGGAGATTCATAAAATATAGATTTCCTAGTTCCATAGTTGTTAGTGGAAGGCCGTGGAAATCTAGTCAGAAAGTTGAAGACATAAAAATTTGAGGTTGCAGAAAGGTAGAAGAAAATCTCAATTCCCTGGGGAGGTTGTTCTTGGTTGAAAATTTTATCAGATGACGAAAAATTGGTGTTCTTCTTTCTTCCGGCAAGAAATCATTTCATAAGTATCGTCTGTGTGACATGAGTGATCTGGGTAATCACAGGGTTATGCATAAGTTTGCAAGAAACTTCTCGATTGAGCAGCAGGTGTAGTTGTTGAGTGCTATGGTGCTCATGTTGCGTTGTGTGGTAATCTTATCCGGATTCGTAACGGATGTGTCAGATAGGTAGGATCTTAGGTGGGTGTTGTGGACAGTCTTTGAAATTGTGTTTTCTAACACAGTCAGGACACTCGGCATGGTACTTGGTCTTGACTGCACAATCAACCATGAAATGGTCAGTTTCACCACAGATGAAACATTTGTTGTTCATTGGCCCTTATAGCATAGCCATCTTGTATGGCTAGTGGTTCTAGATTTTCTGGGGGGTAATCGTTATAATGTGAGGAATGTCCAGATTGTGACGGTTGTACTTCACATCGTTGGATGGCATGTGCTTGGATAGGTTGATATGAAGGGCAAACACCAGGAGGATGCGTAATCTGACAGTGTGGGCACCAAATGGGTTTTCGTCTATAAGGTACCTGTGCAGGGTTTGGCTGACCAGGCATATTGCTTTGGATAGATGTCAATGTCTCATGAAACTACTTAGTCAGTTTCTCCATTTGTATTTGGTGTTACTGATTAAGCCACTCCATCTGTTTCCAAAGCTGATCTCGGGTATCCTTGATCGGCTTCAACTCATGGATTGCAGCATGATGTGATTTTTGTCAACATCGGATCCCTCGTCTTCTTCCTTGATGACATCAGACATAGCTAACTTTAGGCTTGTATATTCATCATTTGATCGAAGCTCTTGTCTAAACCAAATGATGAGGTAGGCTGTTCTTGTACTTGACTTTTGAGGCACTTGAATCGCTCGATATAGTCTCGTACGTGTTCATCTTTTGCCATCTTGATATTACTCAATTTGACAAAAGGACTCTCTTTCAAATGAAAGAGCTTAAAATGCTTGATAAAGGATTCTTTCAATGTAGACCAATCAGTCTTATCATCACGATCGAGGTTAAAAAACCAGTCATGTGCTTTAGCGATCATGTTCATGGAAAATAGTTGGACCATAGCGTCGGCAGATGTCTCGCCATAAACGTCGCACGCATTCTTAAAGATTTGCAAGAATCTTTGAGGGTCCGAACTACCGTCAAACTTGGGTAGATCTAATTTGGGTGTTCGCTTTTCAATATGAGCTCCGTGAGTGGCAAAAGCTCCATTGAGGTGTGTTCTGGCCTGTGAAGAGGTAGCACCATTAAAATGGTCTCGTGCACGTGAGGATTCGGCTCTATCAGGTTCCCGGTTCTCGAATGGGTGTGTTGACGGCTCATGTACTTGTGATTTCATTCGGGAAAACCTATGACGTCGGATTTCATCAGACGTAGGTGACACCATTTCGAGTGGATAAGCTTCCATGGTATGGGGATCAGTATGGTGGTCCATTGAGTAAAATATTGTTTTTTTGTTTATATGCACCAGTTAGTTAGTATGGGTTGGGCCTAGTTAATAGGGTCGTTAGTTAGTTAGTTAATTTTTTTTTTTGAGGAAGTCATCCGTTGAGAATGCGCTACGGAGGATTTGGTCATTTTTTTGCTTGGGTAGTCAAATAGGGGGTCAAGGGTATGTTGATAGTCAAGGGTATTTTGATAGTGTAGGGTTGTAAAAACTTGGTGTTAGGGCCTCTTTTGACAGTCTCGAGATTTAATAGCATGCAGTCGGTCAAGATTTCTTTTCCACACTCGGTCGAGGTTTCTTGAATGCTCAGTCGATCGAGATTTTTGTGTTTATTGATAAATCTGAGAAGGTTACATTTCAAGTGTGTGACCGACCCTAGTCTCCGGGGCGCTAGCATGCCAAGGCGAGAGCCATGACAACATTCCAGCAAGGGAGGCTGAGACTTGGTTGGAGCTCGTCCTGAGTCGCAACCCGCACTCCCCTATAGTATTGGTGTGATTCGGCACCCCCCCCCCCATACCAAGCACTCTACCCAAGCTGGTAAAGCACGTTTTTCTCTCTCTAGGATTTTTTCTTTCTAGAAAGTCATTTTCTCTCTCTAGATTTTATTGATCCCCAGGCTTCCTTTAATCATGCCTAGATCGTGTGAGGTGATTGCACATCGATCTGAGCTCTCTGGACTCCGCTAGAACCGATCAAAGATTTTCAGCCATAGGAACTTGGCGCCGGCTGGATTCTGGTCACAGTGGCGCCGGGAGCAGCAGGGGCGCTGCTGGCGCCGGGGACATAGCTGGCGCCGATGGCGCCGGAAGTAAAGCTTGTAAAGGTAGCTTTACAACATCCACCCCACCTTTATAAAAATCTGATGTCCTCATCAGATGTCAGATTCAAGTAAAGGTGTCTCCCAATTAAAATGACTATACATTTAAGCTACTTGGCACAGTACTCAATTTAATGGCCACTTTTTATTAACATTGAAGCTGGCACACCACAAGTCGGAAGCTCAACTCTTTGTACTGAAAAATTACATAACTTGAAAAAAATATCTTTGTCTGGGAAAAGCGTAGATTTGATATCGCTTTCGTAAAACCCGAGAACCTTATTAACTAGTGATAGAGGCCTTTCTTTGAAATGTACGCCCTTGTCGCTTCTGACTTTCGACTTTGGAACTCCTTTGAGCTCCTGATTTGTCCTTGATGCACTTTGTGTTGAGCTCCCTGAGCTCCAGATTTGTTTAGTTCCGCACAGGTATCAAGGCTCCCTGAGTCGAAGGATTTATCGTTTGATTGCCCACTTTATGGTCCACTCCGTGCCTTGTTGCTTCTGCACCTTGATTTCTCTCCTTGTCCCAGCCTGATCTTGATACTTTTCCATCTTGGCTCTTTAAGGTAGGCAAAGATTGAGTACTCCGCAATGCACCTCTCACTTAGCTTGAAGTAGCTCTTTGAATCAGCCCAAATGTAACCATTGACCTTATGGAAAGCCAAAGGGTCGCACCAGTTTGATCCGCATCCGAACTATCTCTTCGCGTTTGTTTGAAGCACCATGTCCGTCGCGCAAAACTTGACTTTCACAATTCCATCACTGATTAGTTGCCTCACAGTCAAAACAAGAAGTGTACATCGAGCTTGGCTTCAAGTAGCTCTCTTTGAATCAGACACATGCACCCAGAGTTTGCACTAGTCCGATCTCAACGCGAACTGTCCCTTAGCGTCCGCTCGAAATACCAAGTCTCTCATGCAAGACTCAACTTTCACAGTTCCTTCATTGATTAGCTGCCTTACACGTAACACAAGCCAGCGTACTCATATGTTTCCTCATCATTGCTGGTCCAGAGAAAGCCTATAACAAACTTTCCCTTCCACAACAAAAACTTGTCAACTTATTAGGTCCAAAGTTCGCCAGTCTCCTCGTGTGAGTATGGCTAGGTCACCTTGAATTTGCCCTCCATTTTGATCAACTTTCATTCAAAATTTGCCCCAAGAGAGAGGTGTGTGTGATAGTTCCCCTCCACTTATAAAATCAGCTGATCGGACTTAGAGTAGAGTTCTTCGGACAAAAAGCCTTTCCAACACTTTGCTTCCCATCTGCTAGGATTATGGCTCGATCCAACTTGTTGCCAATCTCTGAAGAGGATCCTAGTCTTTTTCCCTTTGAGGAAAAACCCAACTGATACTGGATATCACCCATGCTCAGTGAGTTTCAATTCCGAAGGTGGCCGTCCCAAAATGAAGACCAACTGCTCCATAGAAGACTCCCCTGAAATTGCCCTTTCCAACTTTTGACTTCCTGCTTGCGTCTGGTGGGCGTTGTCGCAAATGAAACTAACCCAAGAAACAGGCTAGCCATCCATCCTTTGCAAACATTGAGTCGTTTCGTTGTCGTTCACGTGTGAGTACTTGAACTGCAAATCCGTCCCATAGATTCTGTAGTCCTCTTTGTTTGATGGTATCAGCCTTCAAAAGAAAAGTTTCCTTCTCGAGCCATCAGCTCCTTGTATCACAAGCAATCATGCAAACCAGACAAAGCACGAGTACTAAGACTCACCACGAATACATACAAGTAAGACACTCAGGCAGGTTTACTAACAAGTAACAAAGACAAGGTCCCCCTTTGAGATGGTCCTGCCAACGGACCTTTGCCTGGCCGCGCCCATACAAATCGATCACAGAATCAGCCCACATAGGACACCCCTCCAACCATCCGTGCTTTCACCATTAAGCAGCACATTGCCTCAGTCACGCCCCACCACTTTTTGGTCGATAGCCCTTATAGCTAAACGATCGGCAGCTATCCTTGAATATACCACCCCCGTGGACGCACCCGTGCTTTCACCGTCAGGCAGCACATTGCCTCAGTAACGCCCCCACCAAATCTAGTCGATAGCCCTTATAGCTAAACGATCGGCAGCGTACCCCCCAATCGTGGACGCACCCGTGCTTTCACCATTAGGCAGCACATTGCCTCAGTAACGCCCCCACCAAATTTGGTCGATAGCCCTTATAGCTAAACGAATGGCAGCTATCCTTGAATATACCACCCCCGTGGATGTACCCGTGCTTTCACCGTTAGGCAGCACATTGCCTCAGTAACGCCCCCACCAAATTTAGTCGATATCCCTTATAGCTAAACTATCGGCAGCATACCACCCAAATCGTGGACGCACCCGTGCTTTCACCGTTAGGTAGCACATTGCCTCAGTAACGCCCCCAACAAATTTGGTCGATAGCCCTTATAGCTAAACGAACGGTGGCCATCGCGAATATGTCACCCCGCACCCCAGAAGGCACAGATCATGCTTACACCATCCTAATGGCAGCACATTGCCTCATCTGTCCTACGTGCAGACGGCGCCAGGCCCAAACCGCGGAAACTGACTGTGCTTACACCTCAAGGGCAGCACTTTGACTCATCAAGCCCCCGTCCTGCCAACCACCCCGACCGTGGATGCACCCGTGCTTACACTGTGGGCAGCACCTTGCACAACAGTTGTCTTGATGAACCCCAAACCGTTGCCATTTCCGTGAGATCCGCATAGCTGACCGGCCAGTCGGCTCTGATACCACATGTAGCGCAGGCATCCCAAAGGGAGCCGGGAACCACGACTTAGCTTCCCAGCCTTCAACTCTTGCCATCCCAACCCACTTGACATACAAGCAGCCAACTCACCAACAACGATCAGACTTAACCAACTTGAAGTTCCGAAAATCAACATTGAGATCCAACCTGGCGCTATGCCAGATCGGGGGTCCCGATGTGGGTGACTTCCCTCCAAGCAAGCCGCCCGACATACATCAAACTTAACCAACTCGAAGCTTCGTTACAAACGAGTAACATCCATTCCAAGCAAGCGGTCTGACTTACATCAGACTTAACCAACTGAAAGCTTCGTCACGAGCGCTGGAAGCCAACCTGGCGCCACGCCAGACTGGACAGCCATAAACAGGTAACATCCACCCAAGCAAGCCATCCAACTCAGCCGACAGGTTAGAGCCCGTTCCCCAAGAGCTTAACCCATTCATGTTCATGCAAGGAACACTCAAAACCACAAGCCACGACAGATATGGAAACAACCAGTTCCTGGACCAAATGGTCCCGACAGCATACCGCTGGTGCCACGGACCGAATGGTCCTGACGGCATACCGCTGGCGTCCCGGGATACGACCCTCAGCTATGTGCCAAGTTAAAAATTTTGAAAGCGGCCTTACAACTGGCGCTTTTACCGAACACTGAAACCCAGAAGGTAATCAGAGTCAGTTTGAGGAAAATCCCACTTTATTGATAAATCTGAGAAGGTTACATTTCAAGTGTGTGACCGACCCTAGTCTCCGGGGCGCTAGCATGCCAAGGCGAGAGCCATGACAACATTCCAGCAAGGGAGGCTGAGACTTGGTTGGAGCTCGCCCTGAGTCGCAACCCGCACTCCCCTATAGTATTGGTGTGATTCGGCACCCCCTCTCATATCAAGCACTCTACCCAAGCTGGTAAAGCACGTTTCTCTCTCTCTAGGATTTTCTCTTTCTAGAAAGTCATTTTCTCTCTCTAGATTTTATTGATCCCCAGGCTTCCTTTAATCATGCCTAGATCGTGTGAGGTGATTGCACATCGATCTGAGCTCTCTGGACTCCGCTAGAACCGATCAAAGATTTTCAGCCATAGGAACTTGGCGCCGGCTGGATTCTGGTCACAGTGGCGCCGGGAGCGGCGCCGGCGCCATTGGCGCCGGGAGCAGCAGGGGCGCTGCTGGCGCCGGGGACATAGCTGGCGCCGATGGCGCCGGAAGTAAAGCTTGTAAAGGTAGCTTTACAACAAATGCTTTGGACAACACTCCTGTTTCGCAGAGAAAAATCTTCCTTGGATACACGACCGCGAAATCTTTCATGTACTTGGCTACTTCTGAAACAAACAAAACAAAAACCCCTCATATTAGGTGCAAACAGCTTCCAAATCCTATCCAAATGCTACATCAACAGCAAGAGGAGCAAATAGCAAACCATGATTTGGACAACACTCGTAGCAGCCATTTCATAGAGAAAAATACATGATCGCAAAATTTGTCATGTACTTGGCTACTTTTGAAACAAACAAAGCAAAAACCCCTCATATTAGGCGAGACTCTTAAAGGAGGGTGATACCTAGACATAAAAACATGTGTAATCTCTAATTTTATGCAGTTAGACCAACTAAATCATGCATAGCATGGACTACATGCATATCATTCTCTCGACCTGAGGGGCTGGCTGAGCCACAATGAAGGCTATCAATAGAAAGACTATCGAATCAATTGAAGTTCATGCTTGCTCATCGAAACATAAGATAGATTGCATATGACCACTTCAGCCTGTTCAAAGCTCAAACAAATCCAAAGAAGATCGGGAGCCAAGTTCAACAGAAAAATATAAAGCATTAGCCTAAAACTGGATAACAATTTGCATCCCAGAAAAGAACATGCTGCTCTAAAAAATTGTGCAACTAATTTGCAGAAATGGATGGATTCATCGACACAACAGACAAAAAAGTGATGAAAGATAAGTACACTGATTTTTGAAATATCAATCCATTTAATTGCTAATCAATGAGGCCGTGACATCAAATTAACTGCAAACTTGGATTTGAAAGGATGTACTCACGAAAGAAGTGATCAAGCACCAAAGAGCATGGATTAAGAATACAAAGCACAGATTTGACATTTATTACAAAATGTTAACATCAAACCAGTCTATCGAAACCATTTCATTATTTCAAGAAGCCTTCTCATATTCTTATTGAAAAACAGCCACAGATGAAGTAGACTCACTTTAAACATGATCTGCCAAATGAATTTTCCCAAACCCTAAACTTAGGTCATAATTGAGCACATACAAAAGGCACCTGATATGACACAAGGATTCCTTCTCAGAATGCAAAAGGCCTAGAATGACATCACTACAATATCCATGGCAAGCACTTGTAGTTCATGAGACTACCAGAAGACTAAGACAACACCCCTTATAGATTGTTTCTTCTTGTTACATTGAAGCCTGTGGCGATTTTTCAATCTTTTGAGATAATCGTCCTCCATTTGTACACACAGTGCAGCATCCTAGCTATAGTTATCAAGGATCTTGAGTGGATGATCTTCAGAGTTGTGGTAATCGATAAATCATGGCTATGGCATAGCTGTTGTTGGGTGCCCTTGCATTTGTAGTTGGGGTGTATTTCATCTTGCGCGTATTAAAGACCTGCCAGGCGGCAGCTTGGGATTGCCTGTGATTGGCAAAACTTTGCAATATTTGCTCATACATGAGAATTAAGAGAGTGTAGATATCAGTGACATGATAGTCATGATGAAACACTCCCTTAATTCTGCAAGAAGTGCTGCTTTGATGATTTAGATTGACCCAAGTTGACCTACTGCAAGTGTGATCATGCCCTTCCACGAAAGCAAATATGTCATCAGAAACAAAAAATTGCAATGTGCAGCGCTTGTGAGCAGGTGTTTCATCAGTTGGGCGGCCGTGAAACCATCATTCCAATTTTCGTGAAAGAATCCTTTACACTTTCAAAGGCTGGGCTCCTGCAAATTTCACAATGTGATCAATGGACAAAGACTCTTCCATACAATGGTGAAAGACTCTTCTCACTGAAGTTTGAAGACTTTAATGAAGTGCAATAACTTCATAAGCATTTGTTACTCAAAAAATAATAAAACGCGGACATGATCATATGCAGCTGTCCTGATGGCTTTGAGTTAATTGATCCAGCAGATAGTTTTCGGGGTTGCAAACCGATCGTTCCACTACTATCTTCACAATGCAGTAGCAGCAATTCTGTGGAGTTTGCGCTCTTGGTTTCCATTGATTACCCAGTTGTAGGTTATGGTTCTGCTGGAGGTGAGAGCTTCAGCTTCAGCACTTGTATGCAGAAGTGTGGAGAGGGCTATCTATGTAATGGATTTGTTTATTGAATTTTGTTCTTCTGCAAAAATGCTAGTTATAAACAGGCCCACTTTGGAATGGTCACTACCATAATGCAAGTGGTGGTAGCGGTGATCACAATTCTTACTTAAAAGTCTCGGCTCTTCCGCAAGTTACCCCTGCCCCTGCCCCTGCCCCTGCGCCGACCCAAGCTCCCTTGAGTCTACAGTAGAAGCGTAATTCAAGTAAACTACTGTTGGCATTTGCCAGCAGTCTTGGTTTCATTTTGTTCTTCTAATAGTTTTCTTCTCTCTTGTTCGGAGAAGAAAAAAGCTGCGGCATATGGCATTAAAAACAAAATTCGAGACAAAAAGTGCAAAGATCCTTGACAATGATACTTAGGAGCCGAATACTCTGGATTGTCAAAATGAGGCCATGATGGAAAGAATTATTGCCTTTGGCCAACCTATTCTGCCACAATATTACATTAGAAGGGACCTCGAGAGATATAGAATATGATAGAGGAGTGTAGATATCAGTGACATACTCCCTTAATTATGCAAGAAGCGCTGCTTTGATGATTTAGATTGACCCAAGTTGACCTGCTGTGAGTGTGATAATGGCCTTCCACGAAAGCAGATATGTCATTAGAAACAAAGAATTGCAATGTCAGCGATTGTGAGCAGGTGTTTCATGAGTTGGACGGTCGTAAAACCATCATTCCAGTTTCCATGACAGAATCCTTTGCACTCTTAAAGGCTGGGCTCTTGCAAATTTCAGAATGCAATCAATGGATTGTTGCTTGATCGTCACCTGCACACAATGGCCATCCCTCTCAAACAGTCGCCCAGCCTCGCTCAGCCACCCACCTGTTAAACAATGAGGTGTCTGTTGCGCTCCAGATAGGAATCGCGACCACAACCAAGAAAGGAGGATATCCGATCCACAACCAAACAACCAACTAAGAAAAGAAGAGAGAAAGAGCTCTCACGGTAGCAGAGCGACAAAATTGCTTTTGCTCTTTGGGGGTGTGTGTGTGTGTGTGTGTGTTTTTGTTTCCACGTGCCACGCGCCAAGTAGCTATTTTCAAAATCTTGGGTAAGTAAAAGTATTGTTTGTATGTATAAGAGAATAATAGGGTTTAGGTGTGACATAGGGTTGTAGATTGGGTTAATACCATGTTTACACTCTCTCTCTCTCATATATCTTTATATATATATATATATATATATATATATATATATATATATATATATATGTATATGAGGCTCAAAAGTTGCCACATGGCAAGTCACATAGGCTTGCCACGTGTAAAACCATGTAGGCTTGGGACTTGCCAAGTAGAACTACCATAGGCTTGTGTAGTAGACCAAATAAGCATGTCATAGGTGTACTATTTTGTAGGCTGCCATGTGGCAAGCCACGTAGGCCTACCCCATGGCAAGTCATGCAAGCTTGGGGTTTGCCATGTGGCAAACGACGTAGTTCTAACATAGGCTTGCCTAGCAAGCCAACCATTCTCTGCCACATAGGCCTAAGTGGAGAGAGAGAGAGAGAGAGAGAGAGAGAGAGAGAGAGAAAATTGGGGCTCAAAAGTTGCCACATGGCAAGCCACGTGGAAAACCATGTAGGCTTGAGACTGGCCATGTGGCAAGCCACTTAGGCCGACCATAGGCTTGTGTGGCTTGCCACATGGCCTACCATAGGCCTGTCTAGTAGGCCACATAGCCCTTTATCTACCAAGCCTCTAATAGGTTGCCACATGGAGCTATACCATATAGGCTTGAGTGGACCTAGAGAGAGAGAGAGAGATAGAGAGGTGGACTCGAAAGTTGACATGTGGCAAGCCATGTAGGTGTATCATAGGCTTGCATGGCAAACCACATAGGCATGGCATAGGCGTCATGTCTGCCATGCAAGCATGTTGCAGATGCCACATAGGCTTACCATAGGCTTGTGTGGCAAGCCAACCGGCTCTGCCACATAGGCTTGAATGGACCTAGAGAGAGAAATAGGTGGGGCTAGGTGGGGCTCGCAAGCTACCACGTGGAAAACCATGTAGGTACTTCCCATGTCGTAAGCCACGTAGGACTATGATAGGCTTGTGTAGCAAGCCACATAGGCATATCATAGATCTACTATCTGCCAATCTTAACGTAGGCTACCACATGGAAAGCCATGTAGGTCTACCACGCGGCAAGTCTTGCAAGCTCAGGGTTTGCCATGTGGCAAACCATGTAGGTCTAACATAGGCTTGTGTGGAAAGCCAACCAGGCTTTGCCACATAGGCCTGAGTGGACCTAGAGAGAGAAAGAGGTGGGGCTCAAAAGTTGCCACATGGCAAGCCACATAGGCCTACCATAGGCTTGTGTGGCTTGCCACATGGCCTACCATAGGCTTGTGTAATAGGCTACATAGGCCTGCTATCTACCAAGCCTGTCATAGGCTGCCACGTGGCAAGTCAACCATGCCTACGTGGTCTGCTATCTACCAAGCCTATCACACACTACCACATGGCAAACTACATGGGTCTGCCACATGGCAAATCATGCAGGCTTGAGGTTTGCCATGTAGGCCTGCCATAGGCTTGTATGGCAAGCCAATTGGGCTTTGCCACGTAGGCTTGAGTGGACCTAGAGAGAGACATATATAGGTGGCCTCGAAAGTTGCCATGTGGCAAGCCACACGCAGGCCTACCATAGGCTTGCATGGCAGGCCACATAGGCATGCCATGGATTTGATGGCAGGCTTATGTGACAAACAACGTAGTTTTGACATAGGCTTGCATGGCCACCAAAGAAGCTCCAGACACTCAAGGGAAAGAAATTATCATTCTTGATCGAGGAGAAGGCTCGCCCATGCATACCTATATGGGATACCCTAATGGAGCCCACCCCCCCGATGTGTATGATAAAGATCCGCCTCAAAACGTAGAAGCTCAGGCAGCCCCATCTAGAGACATCCACACGATCCTAGATTTTGGCATGCCACCAGATGAGGTTGATGTCCCAGTGGCCAGTGCACTCTCTCTGAGAGCTTGTGATCTTAGAATTCTATTGTTGCGCCCTCCATTGATTTTGTCTAGCCATGGCCTAGATTTGGAGATAATACATACAAGTTGTAGTGTCATAGTTGTTGGTGTTATAAAAGACACACATTATTTGGACCACTTGTTGTCCTTGTGGACACTCATTGGTAGTGCGCTTCTGTTGGCACACCAAGCACCAAACATTATCACATTTTGGAAATTGTGGTTGACTATGAATGATTTTAACGTTATTACTTTCCTTGGGTCATTTTCCAAATCTATGGTCTTTAGTAGATGACGTATATTATATATTCTCAAAACAAAATAAGATAGGAGGCCTTGCAACAAATCTTTTTCATTTCAACTAGACACATGATGTTTATCTTTTTGTCTTATTTGAGTCATTCCATCTATATTGGTGGATAATGATGGAATTTCTACCAATCTACAAGTATGAACTTATCTGATTTCAATCCTATTCAACAAGAATGCTTGAAATAGTTTATTACTTTCATGTGTTGGAATCTTGAGAGGTTTGATTCGCTAATTCTGCTTATGGTATCCGGAGAGAGAGAGAGAGAGAGAGAGAGAGAGAGAGAGAGAGAGAGAGAGAGAGAGAGAGAGAGAGAGAGAGAGAGAGAGAGAGAGAGAGAGAGAGAGAGAGAGAGAGAGAGAGAGAGAGAGAGAGAGAGAGAGAGAGAGAGAGAGAGAGAAACGTGCTCTGAGTCTCTTCCAATATTGTGATCTATCAGTGAGCAATGGGCTTCTTGTGATCTCGCTATTTGGGATATGTTGTTCTCTGTCATATTCCTGATATGCCTAGATAGAGTCGAACTCTTAATTGTAGCTACTATTGTTAATTAAGATCTATCATCTTCCAAGGTGTAGTCAAACACTGTTGACCTACTACTGATTTAATTATGATGAGCGTTTATGTGGAAAAGCAAATGATAGTTGATCTTGTAACAAACATTCGATAAGCATAACGCATTCAAAGATCATACACAATAGAAAATAAGAAAAGAAAAAATTATGTTCAATTGTAGTGATTCCTTTGAGCACTGTTTGGCATACCGCATAGCGCGTTACCGCAAGAGAAACTCTGTCTCCTATGAATAAAAGATAAGTGCCGCTTACTAGCATACACTTCTATCGATCTCTCTGTGTGTATGTCCTTATTGGACTGATCAACTCAACTCATCTTGCTTACTAGCAAACAATTTTTCATCCACACATTCATCAATCAAACACTCAACCTATCTAACCATCCTTCTCACGTTC
>MU834367.1:0-47555 GCA_029204225.1 Diphasiastrum complanatum | reverse complement strand
GCAGTCCCTGCTATTTGTCTCCAGGATTGTTGATGTTAGCAATCTTAGGAGTTTGTTTCTTGGCATCTTCTAGGCAGCTCAGGCTATAAAAATAGCACATGCTGGCTGCTTCAATATGACATAAATTAATTAGTAGCTTCATAATGCCTCTGTGTTTTCATGTTAAAACATGTAGAGCTCTCTTCTGCAACTACTTCTTTGTTGTAAATATGATATTTTCAAACCTACGGTTTGTTTGTTGCTGAAAGGTATTTTGAGTCTCCTGCTCTCTTGCTGTGTAAGCCAAAACGGTTATGAGCCCACGGATACTACCCACGCTGGGCCAGCCAAGACGTTAGATGACCAGCATTTGTAGAGTCATTAGGTAAACCTTAACTGTTACAACCAGTTATCTAAAAAGAACTAGTTCTTGATCTCCTCACATTCATTTTATCTTCTTTCCTCCTTTCTGAGTGCTGCTCCTCTCTGTGCTACTTTTGTGCTATGGCTTTGCCTAAAAATTACTCTCTTTGGTGTGATGCATCTGCTTTTGTCTCCTGACCATCATCTCCTATTTTATTAACAATTCAGAAGCAATATTTTGAGGATGGCAGGATCTGTTTCAATGCCAAGCAATAGAGACGTTCAATGGAGAAAACTTCACGTGTGGAAGCTCGAGATGAAGCTGCTCCTACAAAACTGTGACCTATGCTAGATCGTCTTAGGGGATGAACAAAATCTAGAAGATCCTTATGGGAGATTGTCTCAGTGGACAAACATAAGCTAAAAGATTCTTAAGGAAGGCCAGGATGGCAAAGAAAGATAACAAAGCCAAAGCTTGACTCTTTGTAAGCATTGGTGACACTCCGTTACTGCATTTTTACTCTGCATAAACAGCCAAGCAAGTTCCAAGCAAGTTAGAGATTTGCTAAAAGGCATGTACCAATAATCCTCCATAAACATCAGATTGCACTTGCAAAGAAACATCATGATTCTCAAGATATTGCTGATAGTTAATTTAACACCTCCAAGTCATGTGACAATCCCTGCCATGTGCCTGATTGTTGACATTAGCAATCCTAGGAGTGTTTTCTTGGCATATTCTAGGTAGCTTCATAGCACAAATGTAGCCCACTCTGGCTGCTTTAGTATGACAAAAAACAATTAGTAGCTTTATAGTACCTCCTTTATTACTATTTTCACATTAAAACATGTAAAACTCTCTTCTTCTGCTATGTTTTTGTTGTAAATATGGTCTTCTTCAAACCTACGTTTCTTCGCTGTTGCTTAAACATATGTTGAGTTTCCTTTTCTTTTGTTGCGCAAACCAATAAGGGCCCAAACCAAACGAAAGAGCCAAAACTGGACTATTAAGGGGCCTTGAATCTTGCTCTCGTAACTTGTGTTTGTAGCCACAGATAAACAATTGGATGTTTTTGCTCACTGACAGGTTAATTATCACGTGGTTCCATATTTTGCATGTATACACCCTTCTAGCACATTTACCAACTTTTGCAATGGGTCAAAACCCTCAATAAGTACCTTGAAACTGGTAAAATAATTTTCGAACCATTGATACATTTGAGTGACACACATAATGTGACACAGCTATAAGTGATGTATTGCAAGGAAATAAAAACAAAGAAGTTGCACAAGAACCTCAAAAGGTATCTAGTATTATTTAGGGCTCTTGGGATTGTGGAGAATTAAACAACATTTTTGGTTTCATCGACAAGTTAGTTATTTGGCTGAATTGATGCACAAATCTTGCTTGGATGGTTTCATGTATTGTCCATAACTGGTTGTCCTGCAGGTCCACAGGGCATTGTTACCTTCTGGAGAAAAAGTAGCTGTAAAAGTTCAACGACCTGGCTTGAAGCAATTGTTTGACATTGACTTGAGTAAGAGCATTTTACCTTTTTGTTCTCATCAATACAAAGCATGAATTTTGCTATTGCTTACTGCTTTCATACACAAGTCTTGAGACTAGCCATTGAAAGTTCAGATGTTGGGATAAAGGCAAGAACACATTCACATACAAAGCATCAAAGGTAGTACATAAAACAACAAACACATTCACAAGCATTCTCCGACAAAGAAACTCAATGAATATCAATGGCTGCCGACATCTCAGGCAGGTCTTTATTATGAATAGAATTATCCCACAAAGAGCTCAAGACATCAAACTCATATCTGAGAAATGACAGATCCTTGACGCTGATTTATACTGATTAGGCAATGAACTAGAAGGTTCCAAATTGGGGTGCCCAATTTAGGGTTTCTAGCCTTATCCATTGAATTAGTCTTATCCATAACAAAAGGGGTTCTTAATGAAATGAGCATGTAAACATAGTTGTGAGACCCCTATTCGTTGTGGGTACTCATATTGTATGTCCATAACAATCCCACTTTAAATGATAAAAACATTGCTTGCGTTGTGAGTTTGATGTTTAACTACTAGAGCTACTTTTGTAATGCGCTTTTTAGTGTTCTTTCTAGGTTATAGATTGTGTGCTAGTGGTATCAGTCCAAGCGCCAAATCCCCTGGAATTGCAGAAACCCGCTTTTTATTATGATAAAGCTTGTGCTTTTGTACAGAGATATATGCTCTCATCATGCTAGTAATAATAAGCGAAACTCAATAGGTAATCAGTTGTGCAGGTGGAGCATCATTGATGCCAATAGCTGGAACATCTAAAAAATAGCACGAGGAAGAACATGAGCATCAAGAGGATCTGAGACGGCATTGAGAAGACCAGGAGCAGCAGGAATATTGCAACAAAAATAGGAGTGTCAGGATCTTTTTGAATAGCAGCATAAAGGGTACATGCCTGTAAAAGGAATGTTAGGAAAACCATCTATATTTTTCAATGTGGCTTTGTCAATAGGTATGCAATCCCACTGAACCAAAAACTGGAGAAGTTTGTGCTGGCGACATTGTTGAAAATGAACCTGAATAATGGCAACAAGAAGGTAAGGAAAAAGCTCAATGGTAGAGGGAAAATGTGGACTCATGAAATTTGCCAGGAACTTTGAAGGGAACTATAATGAAAAGCATCACAAGCCTTGCTAATAGAGAGAAGTTGCAGGTTATAAGACAGTAGATGAAGTTTTTCAACAATATGAAACAGACCATAGTAACAAGCAGCCAATTTTTCGGTATGAGATGACCTTAAACAAACTTATGCTCAAACAAAATATCTTGGCCTGTATGAAATTAAAGATTATGTCGATGTTTATCAGCAATTGCCTTATATTGGTATTGGAGACGTTGTAAATGTTCATTTGCTTGCACAAGAATTTCATGAAAATCAGTTAGATAAGACGAACTAGTAACAATTGTCTCATCAAGAGGTTGGCAAGTACCTGGAAGATTTGGAGAGTAGCCATGAGAGAGCAAGAATGGCGAAACACCATGTTTGCTGCCAATTGAACTATTGTAAAAATGTATTCTACAGAGTATAGATGCTGATCTCAGTCTTTTCTAGAAGGAGAAACAAAAGTACCCAGATAAGATTCAAGAATGTGATCCAAAATGTCAGACTCGGACCATCTGCAAATGAATGATAAGTTGTCCCTATCTATAATTAAAAGTCTAAAAAATTTGCTATGATAATTTTATGCACTCCTAGTCTTCGCTCTCAACAGAGCACCAGAATTGACATATTCCGGTAGTTATGCTTGATGTACGCTGTCTTTCTATATCTTGCACCTGTTTTGGGTTTCCTCTGAACTGAATTTTAGTTTTTCATTGTTATTGACATGGTCTTTCTTGTGCAAATACAAGACATTAGTCCAAATGTTTCAACGTTGTCTGCACTTGTGTGGCAGGTAACCTGAAGGTAATCGCAGAGTTTTTCCAGAATAGTGAAACTTTGGGAGGACCAACAAGGGACTGGATTGGTATATATGAAGAATGTGCCTTGTATGCATTTTCCTACCCAAAGAGGCTCCTGTTGCTCTTTTGCACTAATGCTTTAGTGAAGACTTGTCATCTGGATATCCTCTGTTGCAAGAAAAGCTTTGGATATGTGAAAGGGCATTGCAAGAAAGCTATGTTGGATGTGATGTGATTGTCTTCTCTGCTTATTGCAGAATTTTATATCAAGAAATTGATTACATCAATGAAGGACGCAATGCAGATCGATTCAGGCGGGATTTTCGAAATATTAAGTGGGTCAGAGTGCCTGTACGTCGCTTTTTTTCTTTTCTCTCATATACTGCTGCCATCTACTATTCCTTTCAACAGACAGCCATCCTATTGTAATTTCAACTTTGTATTCTGATGCATAGGTGTGAGTTAACTGTCAAGAGTTTGAAAGGTTACATGCTTTCTGTCTGATCATTGAAGAAGTTCTTCAAACCATACAAGCATGAAGGTTATTAATAGACTTCACAATTTTAAAAAAGAAGAAAGTGAATATAATTTCTCTTTCGACTAGCATTTTCAAGAAAACTGGTTGTTGGAACAAGACATGGAACATGCAAAAGTGCATTCACAATAACAATGAAAATGATTTACAAGGATCAGATGGAATAAATCCACACACAACTGGATGCATATCAGTTGCAGTTTGCCTTACATCTTGTACATTAATTGACATTGCATTGTTTGGTCTAGTTTGTTAACATTCAAGCTTATAATTTAACTGATGTCATCTTGTGTTTTTCATTTTGCAGAGAATCTATTGGGATTATACTTCTCGAAAAGTTTTGACACTTGAATATGTTCCAGGTATTATTGATGAATTGGAAGCTTTATGCCATATCAACAATAAGAATGTATCTGGTATCAAAACGTGCTTTGGAGAATAGCTACTTAATTGTGGAATAGGGTAGGCTTTGAAGGAAGAAACAGATGTGATGCCTAATGCACGTAGTGGAAAATAAGACCAGCATATGAATTAAGATACCACCTTTTTCCCAGACGTGTTCTTCCAAGGCACCCAACCAACCATAGCTTGACCAATTCTCTTCATGAATCATAATGAGATCTTTCTGAAGATAACAAACTTGCAATTCACAAATCAATGGGCTTAATTTGAAGCCATGATATGGAAAGTGTGAATTGGTTCTGGAAACTTGTATGTTTACACGCTTTAGTTATAGGTCTATGAATTTACTATCTTCATAGGAGGATGACTTTTGTGAAATCATTCCAGAATCATATTTTAGGCTACCAAGAGTGTTTGTGGTGTGCGTTTCTTCTCAGGCATAAAAATAAATCAAGTGGATTTGCTAGATGCTGGATCGTTTGATCGTTCTAAAATTGCTCAACGTTCCATTGAGGCCTATCTTATTCAGGTGCTCGCCTCTTCATTCTGTAGATGGTAAATCATTCTTGGTAAGTCAGTCAGGACTACTTGTGAGTCCTTATCTATTTGGAGTTATCTTGTTGAGCTGGCTTATTGATTTACCTTTCCAGTCCATGTATTATAGCTGATAGTTGTAGTACTTATTTTTCCCTCGTGTAGTTTTGCCAAGTCTTAGGTCCCTCACAGTGTCGTTATTTGAAAAGTATGGATAACAGCCTTTTGCAAACCACTTCCAATACTACGATGCTCTTTTAGCACTTATAGTCTAAGAGTTCCCTAAAAGCAGCCATTTATGATTGTTTGCTCTCAACTTCTACTACAGAAGCTGTGAGCAACTTCGACAAAATATTGTCTGTACAGTCTTGTCAAGAAAGATTGTTTCCTTCTTAGCACTGTTTGAAGCAGTTTGGTTCATGATACACATTGAACTGAAACATTGGGTTTCTAAGCTTGCTAACGATGATTTTACTATATTTTCTCCATAAGGTAACTTGAGTGAAAAGCTGTACCTTTTTATTTTAAGGTTATAAATTAGCTCAAGAATATTGATTCAAGTATAGTTTCTCCATATAGTTACTTGAGCAAACATCTGTACCTCTTTATTTTGAAGTGAAGCCTGTTCAATAATATATCAAAATAGAAAGTATGCTTGAAATGTACAATCTCACCTGTAGAGTACATCTGTATGAGTTATGGTTGATCAAAAGCTCAGCATATCAACTTGTGTGGGATTATTGAATATGAAGTTTTTGCATATTTTTTTCTAGAGGACTGAAACATGTGAAACTATTTTAAATGAATGATCAACTCTGTTCTGCACCAAAATATTAGCTTACAGTTAGTGTACTAAAAAGGATTCACAAAAGAGAGAATACTCTTGAAGATGATCTAAGACGTACTTTCTATACTTTTTTTTTTCTCATAAGAACGATTTGTTTTTGAAAATTATCTGGAAAGTCTAGAATGAGCTAGCCTCTGAGGGCACAGGAAAATTGCAGAAGTTTCAGCACTTCTAGATTCTAATGGCTGCAAACAGGTTGCATGGACGTGATGAAAACACTAGGAGCTGAGACTTGAAGCCTTCGTGATTAGTAGCCAAAGATGGTCACTTGTGTCAATACTTATTTGTGTTAGTGCAAGTTATAACGTATTTGGCAGGTTTGGTGGCATATAATGTGGATGGTTATCTTATAAGACATAAGATGCTTGAGGTTGTTGGAACTTGGAAGTGTTGCCTAGAGTGACAAGCTCCAATTGATGACATGAATGACTTAAATGGTTTTTGATAGCAAAGCCAGAAAAAATAAGTGCTGGGGTGTTTACTGACTTTAATTCATGTCTGTGCTCCAGATTCTAAAAACAGGTTTTTTTCATGCGGATCCTCATCCTGGAAATTTGGCAGTAGATGTGGATGGTTCACTTATCTATTATGATTTTGGAATGATGGGCGAAATCAAATCATTTACACGGGAGAAGCTATTAGAAATGTTCTATTCTGTTTATGAAAAAGATGCCTCAAAGGTTAACCTATGCTGTTTCCTACCTTTAGTGCATATATCCTTCTGTCATGAGCATCAGAGACCATGTATGATTATGTATATGTTACTGTGTATACGTCTTCTAACTACATGTTACTTCATAACATTCAAACGAAAGGGAAGAAACGTAAGATGATTTATGCTCTTTGGTGGTCTGTTTCTTTACAAACCAATGTAGTGTCAGTATCATCCAATCAATGATTCTGAGTATTGTATATATGCAGGTCATACAATCATTGATTGAACTCGGTGCTTTGCTACCAACGGGAGACATGGGATCAGTGAGTAATGAATTTCCTGTTCCCAGAACTTTTGAACTACAAATGTATCTGAGTAAACGACAAAATGTGAACTTTATCAAATATCTGAATGGCGGACCAAGGTTATGAAGATTTTTGAGGAAAAAGATCTTTAAGTTAATTTCTACAGTAAAATGTTTCAATTTCCAAATTTAATCTGACATTTTCTGATTGTATGTTCAGGTGAGAAGGTCTGTGAAATATTTTCTGGACAATCTGACAAACCAAAAACCAGACCAGGCTACAACTTTTTCAGCTATTGGAGAGGTGAGTTGGAACTATGGTGCCTAATGATCTTTAGCTTGAAGACACCTTTTTGGCTTGCAAGAAAATTCGTTTTTAGTAGAACGAAAATAAGTTTCTTCAATGAGGTGCTGTTTAGGTACATGAAGGAAAGTCAACTTGCAATGGCTAGTCGCTGTTTATGTTCACCCTTAAAACCATTGTGGATATTTTTATGCTACATTCCAGTAGGTGGTGATCAGAATGAAGCTCATCCCTGCCAGAGACCTCTATATATGTCCTATTATTGCCTGAGTCACAGGGCCATCATTGGGTTGATTAGGTTGGCCTTCTGTGCCTCCAAGCCTTCCCAACATGACTAATGACGATCACACCCCCATGCCCAACATGACACAGTGGTAAGATTTTGACCAGAACATCAACGTTCCAGCTAGTCTCTCACTTCTTGGGTACTTTCGTACAAACAGCTACATGATGATCATACTCAACTGGCATCTGAAGGGTTAGGATTTCAATCCTACCTTCTTGAAGTAGCCATTAGAAACCAAGGGGCAAGGGCCTCCCCAAAGATAAAAAGGCACCTCTTGTAACCCATTTCACATGGGGGAGGAAACTTTATCATTTTGGAGATCTAAGAATCCTCATGTGCTAATGCTTTCATGCTTTGCTAAACTTTATGTTTGCTAATTATTTTCCCTTTTTTGCTTTGTTGTTACTTTATGTTTTTAATAGCTTCTCCAATGTATGTAGTGTTGAGCACATGAGCTAACCTCCCTCACCTCTCTCTCTCTCTCTCTCTCTCTCTCTCTCTCTCTCTCTCTCTCTCTCTCTCTCTCTCTCTCACCCCCTTTCACCTCTATCAAGGATGTATGTGTGTGGTTAGTGCTAGTTTAGAGTTAGAGTTAGTCTTGTGTAGAAGCAACTAAGTAAGCAAATACTCTAAGTTAGATTACGTATCCTTGTGTTCTAACCCTTTTGACAGGCGGAGGGCTGCTCACCATCTATTCACTACACCCTACAGTGGCGCCTTTGCTGGGGATAGGCCATTACTAACTAGTTTAGTTGTGAGAGCTTAAACGCCGGGAGCAGTATGCCTCATCGCAGGAAGCCATGGAAGACGCTATCAGAGAAGAGGACGAAGGCTCAGATGATGATTCCTATCCAACAGCCCAACATTCGACTCCCTCGATAGCATCAACCTCCAACGCTTCCAATATTTCAACAGATCTGCTAATAGAGCAAATGACGAAACTACACAAACAGCAGATGGAGCAATTGACTGCCCAGTTTGATCAAAAACTAAAGGCCTTACAAGGTGCTGTAGCATCATCCTTTAATGCGCCTGATCAGAACAAGCTACAGTATCCTCGAAGAGAAAACGTATGGTGTCCAGTGTGTACACAGAAACAAAATCTCAACCTGACACAACTCTATTGCCACTTGTGCAACGTGTCGTCACACGAAACAGCGTTCTGCCCATTCAACCCTAGGATTATTCAGCAAAAGAGGAATCAGCACCAAACCTCTTATCCGTATCATCAAGGGGCACCGAATGCGGCACCGCGGTTTGGAGCGCCAGTGAATCAGCAGCGCATGGCTTTACCTGCACCATCGGGAAATGTGGATACGGGCATTGTTACAAGAATTGGCCATTGAGACTTGGAGCAAGTGTGCCCTTGAATCACAATGCAACCAATAGTAGCTCCAAGAAGGATGCCACAAAAAACTCCAATTTCCTCGAGGGTGTTGCTTTTGATACTATGAAACTAGGCTCTATCCTAAGCTGTTTTTATGCTATCTTGAGCGACAAGCAACATTTCTCACA
Organism: Diphasiastrum complanatum; assembly: GCA_029204225.1. NCBI lineage: Eukaryota > Viridiplantae > Streptophyta > Lycopodiopsida > Lycopodiales > Lycopodiaceae > Diphasiastrum > Diphasiastrum complanatum. The sequence continues at coordinate 38,356 of MU834367.1, read as the reverse complement.
TATCCTGCAAGAAATCTACCCCTACCTTTACCTTGAGACCTTTGAGGGCTATGGAGATAGGGGCACGAGGTTGGAAACCATACATCAACAAGAATGGACAATAATCCGTCACCAAGTGCTTTGCGTTGTTATACACAACTCAACCATTTGGAGGTACCTTTCCCAATTTTACTATCTTCTTGAAATGTATGCACGAAGCATGTGTTCCATAGACTAGTATGTCCGTTCAGTTTGACCATCCGATTTTGGATGATCTAATGACCCCTGACACAATGTGGTCTCCAATTTCTCGAAGACCGCATGCCAAAATTTGCTAGTGAACTTGGAATGTTAGTCATTTGGCAACCCATGTAGCTTGAACAACTTTTCCACAAAAATTTGAGCAAGTTTTGATGCTTCGACAATCATCTTAGCTATAATGAATTGCAACATTTTGGTTAGCCTGTCAACTACCACGCATATGGCATCATTTTGCTTCCCCGTCTAAGGAAGTCCAACTTTAAAATCCATGGAAATAGTGTCCCACTTTCATTTGGAGATTTCCAATGGAAGTAACAAGCTAATTACAAGCTAATTCACTTGGCATTTCCCACACTTGCGAATATATCCCTCCACTTGGACTTTAATCTTGGCTCGTAAAAAGTTCCTCTTTACTAGATTAGGTGTTCTTTGTCTGCCTGGGTGTCCCACATAAGGGCTGTTATGACGTTCATGTAGGATTTGGGCCCTAATCTCATGATTTTCTGGCACACATGCTTTTTTATTTTGATAAAGTAACCCATTATTAATGGAATAATCTTGCAACATCTTATCCCAAGGAAAAATCTTGAAATCTTGCTTTCCAAGTTCAATACTAGATCTAGAATTTCTTGCCAGGATATATAGCCAGATTTGACCGAAGTATCTGTCGGTCTTACACAAATCTCTAAGGGATAGATACAGATTTGATTGGATTTTAGAAAAGCTTAACTGATTAACCTCTCAATCCAACTAAAGGCATCTGCGACACAGTGTGATGCACCTTTCCGGTACTTAACGTCATACTAAAATTTTGGAGCAACTTTGACCACCTCGCTTTCTAAGGCCAGCCTCATCACAAATATACCTTAATGCTTTGTGATTAGTCACAATTGTCAGCTCAGAGCCATATAAATGGTGTCTCCAAATTTTAAGAGCATTTATAATATCAAAAAGTTTCTTATCATAGATGGGATACCGCCTTTGAATAGGATCCAACGTTTTGCTCTCAAATGCAACTGGTCTACCATCCTGAAATAGGACTGCTGCTACCGCAAAGTCACTAGCATTTGTCTCAAGCACATATGGCTTGTTAAGATCGACTTTGTGTAGAATTGGGGCTGGAGACCCACAATATTTCAAAGTTTCAAAATTTTGATTCAACTCTTTAGTCCAAGTAATCAAAGGATCCTCTCGCCGATGCGATCCATGAACATAGTTTAGGATTAACACTAGTTATGTCAGGGTTTGTCCCTTAGGACAACCCTTATCAATTCAGTACTTTATTATTTTTTGCACATTTTGATTAGTGAAGCTGTTTCAGTTTCTCTTTTTGTTGTTTGAAACATAAGTGAAGTAATTTGTCAAAGTTTCAAAACATGTTGCCCATGTATAGTTCTTGGAAAGCCTTAGTGCATTGATATGTCAGTCTAAATTTTGAAAAGTTGATAGCTATTCCTGTCCGTTCCGTCATTGTAACAAAACTTGTAGTTTAATAATTGTTACAATTATGAAAAGTATTTGGAGCAGGTGGTATTAGTTGCCCAATCGATGTTGACAACCTGTCCACTTTCTTGTTGAGATGTTTTTCTCTAAGTGATGTTTTGCTAAGACACCAAGCTGCAAATTTAGAGCCTGTTAACCGCAGTAACTGTCATGTCATTCATAAACTTTTTTGAAAGATGGTGCATAACGTTTTAGAAGTCTCAATATATGGGTGGTCATTGTATGCTTTCAAAAATACCTTTAAAATCTTAAGGTGGACTCGTTGCTGGTTCCATGAACAAGATGTCAAGAAAAACCTTAAGAATATGATCCTTTTGCTGCACATTCCCTGCTCAACAGGAATTAGTAGTATGCACCTGCATTTTAAATGATATCATGTTCATATTTAGTAAGCACAGAAAAATGAGTAGCATCTTACACATCTTGATTTTTTTGTATGACAGGACTTGTTTGCTATTGCTGTAGACCAACCATTTCGATTCCCTGCTACATTCACATTTGTGTTAAGAGCATTTTCTACCCTTGAAGGTTGTTTTTCTTCTCATGATATTCTAATATCAGCTGCATATTGCAAGAGGCTTCCACTCTTTTTTGAGAATTTGAAGGCACGATGAGAAATACTCTTGAAAGTTTAGTGAATCGGCAAGGCTCATTGAGTTGGTGTCAATGTATCAGTTCTGAGGGAAGATGCTTTATGCACCAGTAAAATAATGGGTTGAATTACCATGTGCTCTTATAAGACTGATATACGCACAACACCACATTGTATTCTCACAATTTACTTGCTGCTTGCTGTGATTGGTGCTATATTTTAAGTGCTGCAAAGGCTGTATGTTTGATACATCTTACATATAAAAAATAATGTACTGATTGCACCAGCATTGATTCTAGCATTTCAGGGGCTACAAGCAGAGATGCTCTTATGATCATATGTTATGCCTGTAGTCAACCTCTGATGATAAATTTTGTTCTAAGGAAGTGTATTATGTGATGCATAAAGTTTCCTTGTCTAACTTCAATAGCACATGATTCTCTAGAGTAGATTGATCTGTACTTTGTTAAGAGAATTATGTTTTCACAAGCAGAGTGATGTTTTTTGACTTGTACTTGCAGGCATTGGATATATTCTTGATCCAAATTTTTCTTTTGCAAAAGTAGCAGCTCCCTATGCTCAGGTTCTACTCTCTAGCATATATAGTTTCATGTCAATTTAGAAAGGAACAATTTTGTTTTCAATGAAATTAAATTACTGGTTCTGACTAATAGCCATTGAAGACGCACATGCTTATCAAACAGATGTCTTTGATTCACTCTTTTGACTACTATATTTTCTTGACCATGTAGGAGTTGCTGGATGTCAGAAACACACAAAATAATAGCCTTTATTTTGTTCAGGAAGTTCAGCGGCAAGCTGTTGAGGTACTTATTTTTACCAGAACGACTTTTCCCCCTAAGTATTGTCTTGAGAATGATTTTTACTTCGTATAATTATAGTGTACTTTCAGAATGTAGGTGGTCTTAAAAATGCGAACTTTGAGTTGCATCTTCCTATCATTTTCCAGATAGACAGAGAGCTTATGAAGATATATGTACCTGGAATTTGCTGGAGCCTCTGTTTCAGCTGGAAATTTAATTGTATGCTGATTTGTGTGATGTAACCACCGAAAGTTATAACTTATTCTTTTTTTTATTTGTTGGTGTGCTAGGCAAGGGATGCAGCTGTGGCAGTACCTTCAAGGGTACAACGTATAGATGAGTTTCTTCAACAACTAGAAGCTGGAGATGTTAAACTCCGTGTTCGAGTCCTTGAGGTGTAAAACCAAGAGACTTTTTTATCCACCTTAATGCAGGATACTGTGACAATTTTTCCTAAAAAAGAATTTCAACTTCTGACTAGTCACAGGAAATTGTGTGAGGTTTTCGGTCAGTGGATCATAGATCTCTTTTTGGTTGCATTTGACAGGCAGAAAGGGCAGCTCGAAAAGCATCTGCTCTGCAAATGGCCACAATTAACACAGTTGCAGCTGCAACTTTGCTGAATATTGGGGTAACTCTCAGTGCACAGGGATTTGCAAGCTTTGCGACACCTTCATACATTGGTGCTGGTAAAGTTTTTGGATTCCTTACAACCTTGCATCTGGGATAGCCATCTTACACAACTGATAGCTTATTGCAGAAAGCATGTTAATCACCCAAAGATTGCATTTATCATAAACATTGTGGTTCATATCTTCCAGGTATCTTCTCTATTCTTGTTCTCAATGGCATGAAGCGAGTTCAAAGACTTGATAAGTTCGAGACTATGGTAAAGTGATACCAATTACTTGCTAGCCTTCCAAAAGCTACATTTATTTATTCACTGCCATGCGAAACATCCTTGATTCTTTTCCTCAACAAGAGACGGGGTTTTTGATTACCTGAGGGTATGACAAGAAGAAGTAAGGGTTCCGTATGCCAACATATCTTCTTTGTAACTGCAATGTATAATCAACCATTGCAAAACTTGTACAGATTCATATCTCGCACAAAGATCACATTGACCTGCACTGAATGATGATAGCCAGTAGAAATGGAATGGCACATGATGTGAAAGACTGGAACATATTATATTATGCATCAAAGCTGTAGTTATGTAACAAACATTCTAGCCTTGACTATCTTGTACATTTCAATTGGGCTTAGTCTTTCATACATCAAAGAGTTGAATGTTGAAGTTCATATTTTCATTGATATATGGCCTACATGTGTGGTGTAGCAATGTGTAAGGTTTCAAAAAGTTGGCCTTCTTCGAGTAGGATGTAACTCTATGAAGCTTTCATTCTTAGCTTCATGTCTTATAATGTGAATATGTTGGGACCAATGGCAGGACGAGTAGGATGTAACTCTATGAAGCTTCCATTCTTATCTTCATGTCCTATAATGTTAATATGTTGGGACCAATGGCAGAACAACCTTGTCCAGAACAGCATAAAAATTAGTTCTTCAACTCACAACATTTCACATGTATTTAGAACATGGAAAAGAGGATAGAATCATGTATTAAATGATCATTTGTTACAATAGGGCCTAAAGCTATAATTTGATCAGCCTCTCATGTGAGGGTAGGCAAATGAACTATCACAAGGCAAAAGCCATGGCTTCGAGAAGCTCCTAAATCTCATAAGAGAAAGTTCAAAAATAGTTAATAGCTTCTAAATGTAGCACAACCTCAACTATTTATAGTGATCATTTGTGTATTTAATATGAGTTTGACACCTTATTGACCTAAATTGGGTGCTTAACCATTATTACAATTTTCACGAATAACTAAATAACGCAATTGTTCATGCTTGCCTATTAATTGCAATATAAAATTAATTTTACTCTAACTTAGCACCATGCCTATATTTAGCAACCTTTATTAAAGGGTGTCATGCCAATTGACACATGTGGAATGTAGCTAAGTACAACCACTCTATCCACCTTTTTTGATGATCTGAAACGAAATGTCGTAGATAGTGCTCCAGAAACTAGTTGACCCTTTCTGTCTGTCCATCGGTTTTTGGCTGAAATGATGTACTTAAACATAGTTTAGTGCCCAACTTGTCCATTAAGACTTTCCAAAAGCGAAAGTAAATTTTTCATTTCTATCGTTCACTATTGCCTTTGGTAATTTACAGACGTTCTTCAAAAATATCTGCGCTATATGGGTTGCACTATCAGTACTTTTATGAGGTAAGAAATGTGCATATTTTATCAATCTATCCACCACCACATAGATATCATTATGTCCTCCAAACGTTGTAGGAAAGGAACATATAAAATCCATGCTAATACTGCAGGACATCTTACCCTAGGATCATCAAGGACCATATGGATGGTGGAGTTCTCAATGTTCTTGGAGTTGGAGACTTCAATGTAGAATGGCATTTTGCAGGTGATTTGAAAACATTAAAATACATGTATAATGTCTCCCATAGTGCTAGATCCCAAACGTCCTTGTTTGTACTGCATGAAAATGGTGAAATATATTACTAAGAGTACATGCATTATTAGAGAAAATGTAGATCCAAATTGGAAACCTGTATTACCGATTCCTTTGAGAAATGTTCATGTTTGCACTCTTCATACAAAGGTTAGGATAATAGAAAATCTTACTTATCTTCACATGGTTTTTGCTTAGACTACCAAGCCAGCATCATCCTCAAAAGAAGCTATCTCTCGATTACAAGATGTTCTATCGAAAGCAGGACTTCATAAGGGACATGTCAAAATATAGAAAGATGAAAAACTTTTAGGAAACTCAGGGAATATGCCTACTAAGCCCATCATAGGAGGAGCAAATGCACACCGATTTCTCTTCAACCACATAGGTAAGTCTTCTACTATTCAACACTAAGTCTGGAAGGATGTCATTACTGCCACTCAACACTTTGAGGAGGGAGGCTCAACTGGATTACTTAAAGTTGATGTATGGAGGAAGCTTGATAGTATGAATAATGATTTAAGAAAAGATATATCTACTAATATTGATAAAAAAACGTTCTTAAAAAGACTTGTGTTGAGTTTGTTGAGGCAGTATCAAAAGCATGGGGAGTAGATTACATAACTCATTACATGGTCAGTGGAAATGAAAAGACTTTTTTCATATTGAACTACTTATGTTGATCTAAATATAAGGCTGATACTACATTTCTAACAATGTGCTACATATACTAAGAGATCATACAACATTTTTTGCAAATACATATCGAAGCTTGAGTATCTGGTCATTACAAGGGATGGAGAAATCACATCGGCCAGCAACATTTCATCAAAACACTCAGCATGGAGGAACCAATGAGAAACGAAAGTATATATTTCAATTATTCTAGTGGTTTTATTGCAAAGTACAAATTTGACAAATACCAAAATCTACAAAGTACATGAAGTTTTTGAAAGCATGCAAGTTTATACAGGAAGCCAGAGACTAGAAATTTCTACACAACACATTGTAAAATTATGGAATATACAACAATACATTGATTGTAATAAGAAAGAGGAATTTAGTCTGAATCAAATTTATCAGCATCTGCAATGCAAACAATGAATAATGGGAGCTCCTTAAAGGAGCATTTTCAGGCCCACATCCTAGAGTTTTTACTACATATGATCTCTTTACAAAAATGATCTTATTAGATCTCAAAACCCTATGTCCTCCTATAGTGAGATAGTGCCTTCACGACCATAATCAAGGTTCCACCGACGGGGTTTAAGTTGTAACGAGCAATGCATATCTCATTATTTTTTAAATGCCTCGGACAGTATCCCAATCCATTGTCTCTGTGAAACGTATTTGAATATTGTCTAAGGCCTCATCTTTGAACGACAAAATCATATACTATAATAGCATTCTATCCAAGAAAAAAAAAAGTCAAGAAGTGTTGCATCTACCAGAAATAATAGACATAAATACAACTTTACAAAAATTGAGACTTACACATTCATCATTATCAGCAGCAATAAGGTCTTTATCATCTATATAAGCCCAACTAATTTTAGACATTTCTCACCTGTAAGAACTATTCCATGTTCTTTGTAATTGATAGTAGGAACAAGGTCATCAGTCTCAAAATCTACAATATCAAAGAATTTTGTTATTTTCGAAGATAATAGACATGAGATTTCATCCTCCCTATACTCAAAAAAACTGCACAGATCTATGGTAGTATTATGTACATCATCATTTATGTAATATTCAAAAGATTTAAAAAAAAAAAAGATTATTCTATATAAAAGAGCACTCTTCTAATTTAGAAGAACTGCAGCCAATATAGGCTTCCCGTAGTCTTCCAATATCAACACTCATGAAGTCAGGGGTGTCAAGGATGAGACAACTGGTTTTCAGGTGAGGTGGGTCATGGTTGAGGTGGAAGCCTCATTTTTATTTATGGATGTTCATTCAACATCATTCGGTATCTGGAGAATGAGATAAGATACAAAGCCAGTCTGAACTTGCATTTTACAAATACTACAACTTGTGGAGTTCTTGAAGTGTTCAGATAGTCTAGTGTACATCCCCTATCTAGCCTTTGTTTGTTTGTGGGGGCAGAATGCACATTCAAACGTATGAATGAGAGGGCGTCAAAGGATACAACACGAAACCGTCTCCCACATGCACACAAAACTCATATGAAGGGGGCAGAATGCACATTCAAATGTATGAATGAGAGGGCGTCAAAGGATACAACACGAAACCGTCTCCCACATGCACACAAAACTCATAAGATACAAAGCCGGTCTGTACTTGCATTTTACAAAGACTACAACTTGTGGAGTTCTTGAAGTGTTCAGATAGTCTACATTGATTTATTGTTTTCTGATTGCAGTGACCATTGGAGCTTATATGTGTTGTCCTTTATACGTCAATGATGAGGGCGTGTGTAATCCAGTTTGTTTAAAGATAAACTCTATTACACACACACACAAAATTGCCAAAAGCCATATCCAGAAAATACTTGAACTCTTTCCAGTACCAAATGCAAAAGCATATACAAAGCTAAACATTGTTGATGCAGAGGTAAAAATTTATCAATATCGGTTCGACGCGCCCTTGTAGTTGTTGTTTGGTTTCTTTGCATAATGTGCACGCTGATCCGATATTCAAAAAATATTTTTTTGATATCAGTTCGATGCGCCCTTGTTTCCGTTGTAGATTTAATTATACCATCCTGCGCATTGATCCGATATCTCATAATGAAAAAATTTGGATTCTGCAGTCCTCCCAGCAGCTTGATTCTATCAGCTGTGGGTGGTATATCGTATGCAATGCCAAACACTTTTTTAATTGGCTTGCACTACAAGATGGACTTCCAAATCTGGAAGAGATAATCTTCAATTAATAACTTTTAATTGTATTTTTGTTTTTTTCTAATTCAAGTTAATATAAACTGATCTTTGATTAATTATATTAAATTGTGTTTATGTTTTTTTTTTTCAGTTTAAATGCCCGAAGGTCTCCCCAATGGAGATAATGCACTTCAGACAGGAGACCATAAAGCTTGTGATCAAAAATTCATATCCAGTTGCAGTGGCCGAGTGTTCTCCATCCATGCTCCTTCCATCTGGAGAAATGGATTTAAAGATCATAGATAGTTGATCCTGATTATTCTTACTTGTTTTTTTTCCTGTTATTAATTCAGTTTATGATTCATTCATCTTCAATTTCTACGGTTTTCCGACATATTTGTTTTTCATAGCCTTGGTCTGCCTTGTCTTTACCTTGGTTTTTTTTGGATAAGTTCAGAATGATGATCTGATCGAACCTTTTCCACAACCAATCCAAACATGTGACACTAGTTCACTTAGATTTGTTGCAGCAAAGCTTTGATCAGATCATAATCTGAACATATCCAAATATGCCAAGACAAGGACAATACAGACCAAGGCAATGAAGACCAAAAATACAACCGATATATACGAGACATCAACAAGGGCAAGCGTCGATTCGATATCTGATTGTAGTGGTCACTGGAGTTCAAGTGACTGAAGATCTCCCCAATGGAGATAATGCATTTCCTGCAGGAGACAATGAATCTTGTTATCGAAAGTTCATATTATCCAGTTGCAATTACATTGTGTTTTGCACCATGGAAATGGAGATCATAGAAATGAAAGAGCCTCATAGAAAAAGTAGTTCATATATTTTTAAAAATGATGTATACAAAAAATTGTATTACATAATACAAAATTCCATAGTTTATAATCTATGGATCTTCAATTTCGATGGATGTTCCAATGTCTTTGCATCTTATATGCTCTTCTTGTCTTACTCTTACCTGCACAAGAGAAACTGTTTTAGTTAATATATTTTATGAAACTGATTCACTTAGAAATAGAAAAAAAAGAATATTTTTATATGGCATAACGTACCTTTACACCATTCAATCGAAATTGATAGTACTGAGGTAGATCGAATTGCAACATGTCTAGTTCTGATCGAATGTGATTGAGATACCAATCTTCCTCGACCTCAACCATTGCAAGAATGTTGTCATTTCTTTTCACTGTTATCTGAAGTTGCTCTTGAGGGTCTATACCAAAATCTTGATCAAGTGGCTTCCAACCATTTTTGCATTTAATCCATCTTCTATAATACAGCAACAAAGTGAGCATTTGTTTTTCGATGTGATATCTAAATGTCATGGATGAGTAACATACCCTACACTCAACTTGCTGATTTTTTTTTGTATCCCAACCATCATCCAACAATTCGGCGATTATACTAGCACTCAAGTCCTTACAAATAAACATTGTTTTCGTTCTCCGAACATTGCATTTGGAAAAAAGTCAACAAAAATAGTAAAAGGTAGATACCAACTTAATCTATTATTCTTTGATCCAGTGCTACATTTTAATATACTCTGAATATCAATATATATCCTAGATCGAAACTTTTTGAAATTGTTGCATAAGGAGAAATCCATTCCTCACTCGAAAAATCCGGTAGAAGATATGGCTCTAATCTACCAACTACACCATTTTTATCAGGAAAATAGGTGTGATCATAAAAAAAAAACTCCTGACTCTAAAAGTGATTTTGGATAACGACCTTTATATTGTAAAATACTGATATCCGAATGTATGACATCGATTATTCCTTCAATCGATTGAACTGTTTGCCACTCAGTAAAATTTGATGGATACAAATCTACAAAACCAACAAAAACATCTTAAGAAAAATATAATTTAAAGAAAATGCTAACTCTAAAGAAATTGAAATTGAAAACTTAAAATTGCATTCCCTTCTATCATTTGGATTCAGATCATGAATGTTGAGCTCATTGTGAAGATAAGCATGTTGAACTAAAGCTTCCGTGACAGCTTGACTGGCAGGTGATACTTTAAAATCCATTATCCTGCCTTTCCAAGAGCTTCTATATATGTTATCTGATCTTTTTCTTTTTTGGAATGAGCCTTTTGCAGAGGGATGCATCAAGATCCATTGAGATTTTCAATATATTCTTGGTATCCATTGATCTTCTGCATTTTTTTCATTGCAAACATTGATTGCATCAATGGGTCCTCTTGGTCAGATCTGATTATGTGTAGCCATTAGTCAAAAATACGAGTACGCAAGCTAAGAACGAAGAGAATGTAGAGATTGCGAGGTAAACCTAAGAATGACAATCCAAAATAAGAGATAGAATGAAGAAAATGAGTGGTATACCTATGAATGACAAGAAGTTCCTAAACAACAAGGATTAGTTAACCACAATTTATGACTATTGATGTCAAATCAATCTCGAGTGAACAATGATAGGCATCATAAGAGTATTCGGGCAGTAACTGTGGTCCACTCACAATTGTTTGTTCTGCCCGACGGGATATTTGAAAATCATGAAAATTTGGCTGGGAAAGTTAAATACAATTTCCATCCGTCAACCACTGTTACAGTTCGTCACAGATGGACACCATTCATTGGGACACATAAGCGTTGAAAGCGTGCAAAGTCAAAAAGAGCATCTTGACAAAGGGCCCATTTTGAGTCCTAATATCCCCTACTGATTATTTTTTAATCTTTATTACTTTTGATAAGTTCTTTTATTTTTTTAACTTCTCTTCACTATTCTCCATTTTTTATTTCCTCCGTATAGTGCTCCAATTTCGCAATTATCACATAAGGAGGGGAACTTGAGCTTATTAGGGCAATGGATGCTAGGAAACCTGCCAGTACAAACAAAACAACCTCTCAATGTAGGCATGGGTTATGCCCCATAACTTACTTGTGGAGTGGCATAGTATGGCTGGTGTGGATCATAAGTGATAGTGTTGGTATCATATTGGTATGTCAAGTCCATGTGGTAACTAGCAGCGGGAGTTTCTTCAACATAATACATAGCTGGATCAACATAGCCGGGATCAACATAATGAGCAGGTGCTTGAGGCTGAGGTTGATTTACTACATAAGGTTGTTGAGGAGGGTACCGTTGTGGGCCTGGAGGTCGTGGCTGAAATTGTCCTGGTTGTTGATAGGTCTGTTACGGATTGTAAGGTGGTGGACCAGGAGGTCCGTATTGCCTATACATGGGTCATGCATTTTGCGGGAAATACGTTTTCACGTGCGAGCATTCGTTAGCAGTATGGTTTTGGGAACAGATAGAGCACCACACATTTTTCTGAGAAGGATAGGTCTTGTCAGCCATATCTTTAAGTACCTTTTGTAAATCAGCTATAAGCTTATCCATTTGGGCTTGCCATATGCTGTAACAATTCAGTGGAATTAGAACTAGAGGTGGGCTCAGGGTGTGAATCATTTTTAATGGGAGCTTTCCCCTTGTGATCATAATGGTCATACTCATCATCGGATCCTTCATCTTCCCCTCTAAAGGCATCATCCATTACATCTTTCAGCTGGTCATAAGTGTTGTTTGGTTTAAGTTCTCGTCAGATAGATTTAGATAAACCTACCAGGAAGAGTTTGATAGCCATTTTTTCTTCTTTTTTCTCATCAATGCATTCAACTTTGAGGCGCTTAAAGTGCTCAATGTAGGTGCATACAGATTCATCTCTTCTCATCTTGATATGAGATAGTTGAATAAAAGTACTTTGGGTCAATTTGGAAGGCTTGAATCGTTTGGTCAGGGCGGCGATAAGGGTTTTTCAGGAAACTATATAAGATTCTTCAAGATTAAGATACCATTCCTTAGCGTCCCCGAGTAATATCATAGAAAAAGATGTAATTTTTCATTGTCAGAAGTATCACCATAGAATTTACAAGCATTTCAAAATCTTGGAGGAATATGATTGGGTTGGATCCTCCATCATATTTCATAGCATCGATCCTAGGGATTTGTCATTCAATTCGTGGAGCAGGGGCATCTTCAGATTTCTTACGCATGTTGCCTATAATCAATCATCTCGCCATGGTGATATGACTATAAAATTACAGTAGTAAGATAGGAATTCAACAGCCAAGAGTGATGTTGCAATGAACGCACACCGAAGGCGGTCAATCAACTAGATAAGATAAAACTAACAACTCTCTGGAAATTCTTGGTTCATAGAACACAACCAAAACTTGCACAGGCTGCTAAGGTCTCAAAAACTAGTTGACCTAGTCAAGGGTATAGTGTGCGAGTTTTGAACCTCAATATTTTAATAAAATTTCAAGGTCCTTGTGGTTCAGAAAAAAAAAATTCAAAATTTTTCTGATTTCAACGCTCAAGCAGATCTGTCTCACTATGGGCGAGTTTCTAGGACTGTGTGTGAGTTTTGTTGAGCAGAGTAAATAGTTGTGCAAGTTCTATTTATGGCAAAAACCTCTTAAAGTCACTCAGAATCACTTTTTTAGTCAGAAAAATTCGCACAAGGTATACATGAGTTGGAAATTTATTGAGAAAGCTTAAAATAGCACGGGCAAACTTTAGTTATGGTCCTCAATATGTGTGTTAGTTTGGTTTGACCAAAATAACAAAAATTTCATTGACTGCTCAAAATTCAAACTTTTTTCACTACAGAGAATACGCGTTATTGTCTTGTGCTCATAACATCAAACTGACATATATTTCTATACATTAATCTGAATCAATCATTGTCTTTATTGCGTTCACAGTTCTTGTTAGTATTGTATGCTTAAGCTACTATGTCTTCTTGTCTGACACTCTTACTACTTTGTCTAATTGTCTGTTCTTCTGCTTCCACAAGCAACTACGCATTAAACTCTATTATCCTATTGTGTTCGCCTACTGTTGTTGTAGTGCACACACCGAGGGAATCAGTTGACCACTGCCTTCGTGCAGTAGTAGGATCATCTAGATCCAAGGAGATTGGTCGACCACTGCCTTTGTGTAGTAGTAGGATCATCCAGATCCAATTAGGAACTCGTGCAACTAGTTTTTTAGCCATAATGACAGTGGGTGAATTTTGTTCTGAATATTTTTTTGAAAAAGTTTGGTTTGAGATGATGTTTTTTGACAAGGATGAGCTCTAGAGAACTCGCACAGGGTACTGATGGATTTGGCACTATGAGTATTCCTGCTGATGGGCGAGTTTATCTGAGGAGTGTGATTTGGTGATTGTGTAATTCCTGATGATGGTGATTTGGGTGTGATCGTTGTCAAAGCCCGAACATGCCAAAACAACTAATTGGTCCACTTTTTGGCCTTATAGAAACTCGTACAAGGGGTATTCAAAAAGTTGATGTTATGTTCAGGTTTGGTGCAGGTGGACGAGTTCTGTTGGTGAGGTTTCATGCAAAAATTCAACCAAATTCATAAAAACTCAAAAATTGCTAAAAAAATACTTAAAAATTAAACCAAGTTCCTTGGTTCTTCCCCCTATCCAAAATGAGGTAGTACGGTAGGTTTAATGGAAGAGGGATTTGTGAGAAACAAGATGAATGAGAGAAGAAACAAGAAACTAATGGAAAGGCAAGGAAAAAAATAAGCAATAGAAGAAATGAAATGAGCGGCCACGGTGCCAATGTTGTACTTTTAGATCTTCTCTAGGTTCTACTATGGCGGTCTCCCATCTAATAGAAGTAGAAATGATCTAAAGGTCATTGTGTAGGGTGAGTATGGATAAGATCCACTCTAGTTTTCACTTTAGATGTCATTAAATGATGGATGGATGTGGTTCTACCTTGAGCTACCTCAAACTCCATAAATATGTGTAGCTCTCCTCATAATTTTTTATGAAGAACCAAAGCTTTGTAGCTATCTCTTGCCATTTTGGATCCACACAAATTTTGCTTGTTATCTCTCTATCTTTCTCTCTCTAACTCATGTTGAGGCTAATGCTAATACACTAAATTCTTGTACTTTTGCTCATTTATGATTCATTGATATCATTCTCTGTTGCTTAGTATAATAGATTGTGGTTAAGCCATAACTTCTATACTGGATCTTGCTAATCAATCTAGAATCAGGTTATTGTGCTAATCATAAAGCTTAATTAGATCTATCATACTTGTGGATCTTCCCCACACATGTGAATTCTGGAAATTTTGTCAATTTACACAATCTCACAAGTGAACCCCATTCTACAATCTTTTGGGTTCCACCTCTTACACATATTAGGAGGCCTCTTTCTTGAAAATACATCTCAAGTTTGAGAGGGCCCAAAATACTAGCTCCCACATGGTTTTCCATCTTTTGGGAATTAACATGGGACTCGCAGTATATGCACTTAGCATATCAATAGTAATTCTCGTGCTCTCAGGCTTGGCTCTCAATGTCATCTCCACTTAAAGCCCTTTTGGGTGAATGAGGCATTGCGTTGACACATTAGGGGCATGGCATCAGCTAAGAAATAATGCAATACTTGTCAAACAAATGATATTCTCTATAAGTTTTCAAGTTAGAAAATATAATTGAAAGTATGAAGATGCAAGCATTGTGATGAACTTACAATTACAATTTTTACGATCATAAATATTGAAATCTTGTAGATTTAGATCTGAATGCATATAAACATGTTGAACCAACACTTGTGAGATTGATTGCCCTTTCAGAGAAGTCCTAATCTAAGGATCTTTGCTTTCCAATAACATTCCAATGTCATCTTTCCCTTCTTCTTTGGTTGAAACATGTCGATTGCATCCGACACTGCATTTTGATTGCATCCAACGCTGCATCTAACATCCTAATCCAACAGTGCATTCCACCTACATTTGACAACCCTACATCCGACATCACATCCGACCCGTGCATTGTCAGTTACGACAAGCACAGAGTCACCATATTTTATATCTGACTACTCAATCCCTCGTCAAATCCGATCTTATGTCCGATGCTTGACTACTTCATGTTGATTGAAATAAATCCAATGACCATCTTCCTTACATCTTATGCTATATCCGATGGTTAGTATACCACAAGAACCAATTGTCCAAACTCAAGCTCTTTAGTTGAGGCTTCCATCCAAAAGTTTTGAACCGAATCTCTTACACCGAAATCTTCACCAAAGTTTTTAGCCAAAGGCACTATCTGGCATCTGTTGGAAAGAGGTGGTGACAAGTCGAAGCTTGTGAACAACTTATTGAGCATAGCGGAATGAGCCTACTTTCCTAATGTATGACTATGCCTATCAATATTGAACAAAATATAATGGTAAGAGTCACGTTCAATCTTTTAACAATTAGCTATGAAATCATCAGAGCTGAAGTGATTACGTATTCAGACAACAAAGAATTGAATTATTAGATAAAAGCATTATGAGATCACAAAGATTCTGACATAATACTAAAATCAATGAAGGATAGATTGATTCAGCAAAATGATGAGCACAAGACAATTGCGGATAGAAACCATGTACTCTAAGCTATCTATGAAACTTTGTCTGATTTGCACTTCCATTGATAAGCAGTAAGCGCTAATAGCAAAACTGTAAAAGAACTCTAAAGAAATGAGCTAGAATGCTCAAGAGTGTTCAAGCTTAAAAGCTTGACAGAGCTGCTAAATTCTACTTCAACGCATTGCATAAATGAATTGCTTGAATTGAAACGTACAAATACGATCAGGTATTTATACTAAGAAAATAACGGGTGTCCAGCAGGACAGCTAATTAGTTTGTAGATCATAACGGGTGTTCAGTAGGACAACTACTTAGTTTGTAGATCATAATGGCCAGTTGACCATAATGAGTTGGCATCCGTCCACAATGGCCATAATGGCCAATTTGCTAGTTGGCCATAATGAGCTGGCATTCGTCTAGTTAGTACTTCCTGGAAATTTACTTGTGGAATCCACCTGTGAGTGATTTTCGTATACTTCTGCAAACTATGTAGAAACATGCATAAAACTGTAGAGCTGGGTAATGTAGTGGATGAAGATTAAAAATGATAATCCAACACTCCTCCTTAATCTGAATCCATGAATGCTTTGACCTTCAAACTTAGTTTTGCACAAAATTTCTTGTGTCCATCCAAGCTTAATGCTTTAGTAAAAATATCCGCAATCATATCTTGCGTTTGACAGTACTACAAGTCAACCTCTTTGTCGAGAACTTTGCTTCTGACAAAGTGATACTTAATTTTAATGTGCTTACTCCTCATATGAAATCTAGGGTTGGCTAATAAAGCAATGGCACTTTGATTATCACAAAACAGAATTGTCAGAGCATATTGATTCATACTGATATATAAAAGTAATTTTCTCAACCATATTGCTTTCTTTGTACTTGAGAGGCTGTGATATACTCTGATTCAATGGAAAATAGAGCTATTGAAGTTTGCTTGCGATTGTTCCATGAAATAGGACCATTGTTGAAAAAGAATGTAAATCCTGAAGTGGATTTATGAGTGTCTATATCTCTTGCCCAATTGCATCTGAAAAACCATTGAGAATATTGAGTTTGTCGTTGTCGACACCTCCATAACAAATGCAAAAGTCCATAGTAGCTCAAAGATATCTCATGACTCTGATAAGATCCTTCCAATGTGTTATACCAAGATTGGTCATATACTGACTCAAGGAATTGATTGCAAAAGCTATGTTTGGTCTGGTGTAAGATGTAGTCCTTTTGTGAATGATACCACGATCATTGCAGAAGTCCGTGAAACGATTCGAGATGTATTCTCTACCTTGATCTATCTTGAACTGCTTCACTTTATTACCAGTGCATCTTTCTATCCAATTCACATACTCTATGAATTTGTCAAATGCTTCTGATTTGTTGTGAATAAAATACACTGGCAAATTCACTATAATCATCAATAAAGGTAATGTAATATTTTGAGCCTCCTACTGAGATCATACTGAAAGGCCCACAAATGTCAAAATGCACTAACTCCAAAATCTTGGTCGTTTTGTAGGAGTCCTTGACAAATGGAGTGCGTGACATCTTACCCTTCAGACATGCATCACAGGTGATCGAACTGTTCACATTTGAGATGCTCACCCCTATGATTGCTCCATGATGGCTTGCATGGTACAATGCCATTGAATTCATATGGCATAGTCTCATGTGCCATAGAGTGTCTGGCAAATTATCATGAGTCTGATGCACTTGATCTGCAAGCAGGCATACCTTCAGGTGATATAGATTGCCTTTTCTTCTACCTTGAGTGATCAGAGTACTGGTACTAGCATCAACAACGTTACATGCTTTGTTTGAGAATGCATCTTTGCATCAACTATTCTTGACAAAGATAGCAAGTCTTGCTATAGTGTAGGCACGAATAGATTGCCTTTGCTGGTTCTTACTGCTTGCTGATCATGATCCTGCTTTCGATCTGACTCTCTCTTAGGCTTGAATTGTTTCTTTGTCTTTTCTTTGTTGCTATAGAGGGCTTGGTCAGAATCATCCTTGTGATCAAGATGCTCTCGAGCCTCGACTTCTTCTCGAATCTCGACAATTGTCTTTTTGAGAGTCATTGTAGGATCCTTTGCTAGCAGAGTTATGGTTGTCTAGAAGGATCTACGTAAGGCTCTCAATAGATAAGTGAGCTACTTCTTTGTTGACACTGTATATGCTCCAGAATTGTGTAGTGAAAGGAATAGATCATTCATCTTCCTTACAAAAGAAAAGAGGTCTTTGCCATCCCACGATAGGTTTGTCAGCTGATCTTCCAACATCATTATTTGACTACGTGATTTCGTTTGAAATCTTGTGAGTAGTGTATCCCACATCTCCTTTGCTTTAGAGAGTGTAGCTATCCCAAGTGTGAGGCTATCATCGATGGATGATGATAGCAAGACTATTGGCTTGTCATTCTTCTCCCTCCATTCGCGTAGCTCTTTGCCTATTGTTGTAGGCATCTCCTCAGTGCCATCAACCCAGGGGAATAATCCTTCACCCTTTAGTATCAACGAGGTCTTCAGCTTCCATGTTATGAAGTTAGATCCTGATGAATCCAGAATTGTACAAATCTTGGATTGTATGCTGCTGATTGAAGCCATTGCTTCTGAATTTGTGTTTTCATTTAATGCTTAGCCCCTTGGATCTGATAGCTTTTCAGCTATGTCAGATTATGACAAGGTAGGCTTTGATACCACTGATGTGAAAAATTGCACTTAGAAAATGCAAATTCCAGTTAGAACTCTGGTGACAAATTGATAATAGGTCTTGAACGATTCACGAACAGTTTCACGAAACTCAAAGTATTTCTGTTCGAGAATAATTCGTGTTGAATCAATTAGGCTCTGTAGCACAACAAAATGAAACAAGACGAAAACGAAATGAAACGAAGCGAAGCGAAACTTAAACGAGCTCTGACATTGATTCATACTGGAAGCATAGAGATTGCGAAACGAAACAAAACAAAAACATTCGCGAAAAGATCAATGGGGCTCTGTAACGAGACGAGATGAGACGAAACAAAACAAGACGAAATGAAATGAAATGAAATGAAATGAAACTTAAGTGAGCTATGAAATTGATTTACGCTTATAGCCAAGCGATCGCGAAGCGAAACACAAAGCGAAAGCATTCGCAAACAAAAAACAGTTCATCAAGAATTCGGATATGATTGTTGGTCACTGCCGGCTATATCATTTCTACAATTCAAAGTGTAGACAGACACTACTGATCTACGTTAATAGATTAATATAGTACTCAACAAAATCATACCAATGTGCGGAATTAAATAAACAAGTGAATCAGATACACGAATTGTAGCAGACAAATTTTCATTCAAGATCATACAACCATACAAAATAATATGTGCACAATAGCTACAATATTATCTATTGATCTTCTTGATTCTTCAAGCACTATGCGACAGATCCACACAGTGCATTGGCATGAGAGAAATACAGCTCTCACGAATAATCTCTCGCAAACTAGCGAAATTATGGATTTACAGATCCTCTACAAAATTGTCTCGCACACAGGTGGACATGTATTTAGTATTTTCATCTCTGTCTTCATGTCTTGATTATAGTATTATGCATCAAACAGAAAGTATATAGTTCACGACCTTTTTCGTGTTGTGTCATGTAACTTCCAGATTAGAAAGATTAAACACCTACAACTAATCACGAATTACAAGAGTGGCAGATTAGCCACGATCTAGAGTACTTCTACTGATGTCATGATGTTTGATCAACTATTTGTACCCCATGGTACTTGGCTGATCTACTTGGTCGTTTGTGGAGCAAGAATGATTTTGTGTCATGAAACAATTTTGTGTCGTGTGTTGCGAAATTGTTCGCGAACAATTTCATTTCTTGTGTTTTTTCTGTCAAAATCAAAGTGGAGAGCTAGCAAGGCTTTGGCACTAGAAACATTTTGTTTCTTCAAATAAAAATATGCATTCATCATGATTGAGGGTGAAAGAGGAAGAGAACAGAGAGAGAGAGAGAGAGAGAGAGAGAGAGAGAGAGAGAGAGAGAGAGAGAGAGAGAGAGAGAGAGAGAGAGAGAGAGAGAGAGAGAGAGAGAGAGAGAGAGAGAGAGAGAGAGAGAGAGAGAGAGAGAGAGAGAGAGAGAGAGAGAGAGAGAGAGAGAGAGAGAGAGAGAGAGAGAGAGAGAGAAGGAAAGAGGGGTGAGATGGAGGTTAGCTCAAATGCTCAATGTGCATGCTAATGGAAAAACCATACCCTTTGGATTTCCTAGTTGTCTTATGAACCTTTGTCTTCTACCTCAGCTTCATGTGAAGGGTCGACGACAAATGTGTCTTCTGCTTGTGTAATAACAAGCAGATCCCTTTCTCCCTCCCTTGAATCTATTGCATGTGGTTGATGTTGGATTGTTACCACAAAATCAACTGCTTGTTTTATGTGAGATGTCATCATTTGCAAGGACCCTATTGGTGATTGGGACCTGGAACTACCAACAGGAGGTGATTTCACTCGTGGTGACTGTGCTTGCTGAGTATCCATCAGTGGAGGAGGTGGCAGGTACTGTCCTTCTAGTTGTGCCTCGTTTTGTCTCCAAGCTGTCTTTTTCTTCATGAACATTGGTCTCACTGCTACACATTTGGTGGTATAGGCACATGTAGCTGCTAGCTCTGGATCTTTGATAGCATCCAACTTGTACTTTCAGTTGGAGGCTTCATTGAATTAGTGACTCATTCGACTGTTTTGTCAGTTGATGCCTTCGATTGAGTCTTTGAATAATTGCTTTGGCTAGAATCCCTTGGTTGAAATATTTGGTTGAAGCTCGATTGAGAGATTCGACTGAAGTCGACGTGATTGTAGCACTCTGTGAGAGCACTCGGTCGAGACACTCAGGTAGAAGATTTGGTTGAGCGCTTGGTTGGAACATTTGGTCGTAGCACGTTGGACCCAATTTTCACAATTTCTCTATAGTTGACTCCAAGACCAATATCTCAATTATATACAAGAATCAACTTTGAAGTGACATGGATCTCTCAAAAAACTTGGATACGCACAGATATCCTAAACTCTCTACAAGGTGATCATGTTTATAGAGAGTTGATAATGTAGAGTACTTGTCGAACAAAAATTTCATTCATAAGATAGTGGATGCTGTTGGATTATTCTCTTGATGATCAACTAATCATTTTTCATCTTCATCCACTACATTAGCCAGCTCTACAGTTTTATGCATGTTACTACATAGTCTGCAGAAGTACACGAAAATCGCTCACAGGTGGATTCCACAAGTCAATTTCCAGGCCGTACTAATTGAATGGATGCCAGCTCACTATGGCCAACTGGCCATTATGATCTACGACCTAATCAACAGTCCTGTTGGACTCTCGTTATCTGCTTAGTATAAATAGCTGATCATACTTCTACATTTCAATTCAAGCAATCAATTCATGCAATGTATTGAAGTAGAATTTAGCAGCTCTCTCAAGCTTTCAAGCTTGAACACTCTTGAGCATTCTAGCTCAGTTCTTTAAAGTTCTTTTACAATTTTGCTATTAGCGCTTACTACTTATCAGTGGAAGTGCAAATCAGGCAGAGTTTTCATAGATAGCTTAGAGTACGTGGTTTCTATCCGCAATTGTCTTCTGCTCATCATTTTGTTGAGTTAATCTATCCTTTATTGCGTTCAGTATTATGTCAGAATCTTTGTAATCTCATATTGCTTTTGGCTGATAATGCACTTCTTCATTGTCTGACTATGTAATCACTTTAGCTCTGATAATTTCATAATTAGTTGTTAAAAGATTGAACGTGACTCTTGTCATTATGTTTTGCTCAATATTGATAGGCGTAGTTATGCATTAGGAAAGCAGGTTCATTCTGCTACGTTCAATAAGTCGTTCACAAGCTTCGACTTGTCGCTATTGCATTATCACCTCTTTCCAACATGGTATCAGAGCTCTAATATATAATATCAAAGCGTACCTTCATGATAATTGCAGAAAGGAAGAACTGAACTCTTCTCAACTTAGCCAGATCAATGCTACATCAATCACATCTACCTACAAAGTTTTGGGCAGAAGCTACTTCCATAGCCTGTTACTTACAGAATAGATCCAGCACCAAAGCCGTCAATAACAAAACTCCTTATGAAGTCAAGCCTAGTGTCAGCCATTTAAAAATCTTTGATTGTATATGTTTTGTTCACATTCCTAAACAGCTTAGAAAGAAGCTAGATCATAAGACAAATATATGTGTTTTCATTGGCTATCCTGATGAACAAA
This sequence comes from Diphasiastrum complanatum, assembly GCA_029204225.1. Lineage (NCBI taxonomy): Eukaryota > Viridiplantae > Streptophyta > Lycopodiopsida > Lycopodiales > Lycopodiaceae > Diphasiastrum > Diphasiastrum complanatum. Next base: position 16,093 of record MU834367.1, on the reverse strand, counting down.
AAGCTTATAAATGTTATGATCCATCCACCAATGTAGTATTTGTCTCTAGGGACGCAATATTTCAAAAAAATACATACTATGATTTTAAACAACCATCGATAAACGATGCTATGTCATTTCATCCTATTTTAGGTAGCATGGATTCTTCCAACGATGATGTTTCTTCTACATAACCTGCAACTATAGCTACAGAAGCCGAGCAGCCAACAGTACCTGTCATCAAACCAAACCAAGTTGGCTCGAGCTAGAGAAATTCAAGAAGAAGCATCATCGCATCGTAGTCAACCAACCGCCCGCAGATTCTCACGAACTCGGACAGTTCCTGAGAGGTACACACCTCAATCATTCTGGACTTCATCAGAAGAACCAAAGAGCCTAGCCAAAGCAATTAACTCCAAGGATGCTGTGAAGTGGCAAGAAGCTATCGAAAGTGAGTACAACTCACTTTTGACGAACCAGACTTGGACATTGGTCGACCTTCCCACTCACAAGAGATTTATCGACAACAAGTGAATTTTTAAGAAGAAGATCAACTCTGATGGTTCCATTGCTAAATGGAAAGCACGGTTGGTGGCTAAAGGATTCACTCAAGTCCAAGGAGTGGATTATCAAGAAATTTTCAGTCTTGTCATCAAGATGTAGTCAATCAGGACTTTGATTGTGTTAGCAGCCGCAGAAGACCTTGAAATTCGCCAAGTGGATGTCAAGACAATGTCAAAGAGGAGCTGTACACCTTCCAACCGGAAGGATTCGAAGTCAAAGGCCAAGAGCACAAAGTGTGTAATCTGCACAAAACAATCTATCTAAAACAGGCCACAAGTGCATGGTTCGATAGAATCAACTCGTATCTCATTCAGTTGGGATTTGCAAACAATTCAGCTGACTGTAATGTTTATTCGAAGCATATAGGCACCAATTCAGTTCACATAGCTCTTTACGTAGATGATGCGTTTATCTTGTCTAACGACACTTCTCTGCTGCACACTACTAAGAGTGATCTGTCAAAGGGGTTTGACATGACTGATTTGAGAGCTGTCCATTCTTTGCTAGGAATTCACTTTACTAGAAATAGGCTTTAGAAGAAGATCTATCTTAGCCAGCAGGCATATCTAAAAGGCATATTGAAAAAATTTCATATGTCTTATTGCAAACCAATTGATACTCCAATGGATCCAAGTATAGTATTGACTAAATCTACTTGTGCCAATTCTGATAGTGAAGTACTCGACATAGCGAAGTACCCTTATCATTCACTAATAGGATCTTTGATGTATGTAATGTTGTGTACTAGACCAGATTTAGCATACACTGTTAGCGCGTTAAGTCAATTCATGTCTAATCCTAAGATCTCTCATTGAAAGCATTAAAGAGAGTGATGAGATATATTCAGGAAAGTTTACATCACATTTTATATTATGATGAAAATGCTATCGACCCACTCGTCCTACGAGGCTATTCCAATTCAAATTAGGGAGAAACAGTCTCTACCAAAAAATCTACCTCCGGGTTCTGTTTCTATCTGGCAAGGGAACTGATTTCATGGAACTCAAGGAAGCAAAAATCAGGTGTGCTTTTTTCAACAGAGGCAGAGTACATCACAGCATGTCAAGCTTCAAAAGAAGCTGTATGGATCAGATTATTACTTCACGACTTACATCACACTTAGTTCAATGCTACCACCATTCTATGTGACAACTTCAGCTATATTTCACTATCACTGAATCCTAAATTTCATTGCAAATCCAAGCACATAGAAATCCAGTATCATTTTATTCAGAAGAAAGTCTTCTCAGGGCAAGTGATCCTTCAATACTGCTCCACAACAGAAATGGTCGCAGACATCTTCATCAAAGCGCTTCCTAAGATCAAACAGCAGAAGTTCTTCAACATGCCGAACTTGACAAAGATACCAATGCACCAACCATGACCTTAAGGGGGACTGTTGGAAATTAAGCCCACAATTGTCTCCTTGGTGAATAACTATTTCTATTTCATGATTCTTCTTGCATGCTTATTGATCGTTGATCTAGGGTCAGGTGAAACCAACTTTAGTTCTATGTCTGCTCATCTGATACCTACATGAATCATGTGAAAAAAGTGGATCTTGAATGGATCCAGACTCCCAAAATACTTGGCTAAGATCTTTGCACAACAAGCTACAAAAGCTAGAAATGGCAAAGCATCCTAATGCTACCTTTGATACACATAAACTTGACAAAGCATTCAAGAGACAAAAGAAACTAATAAAAGGTACTGATGGTAGCCAAAAACAACAGCATACCAGCCCGACAATAGCACCCTACCACTTTTGGAAACCTCTTAAGATCATACACAAAAGCTTGAAGACAAAACACAAAGCAATGCTCTCAATGGAGGAAGAAACTGTGACAATGATCTATTGATCTCTCTCAACAATACAATAAGTTCCTCCAACCTGTTCTCCACGAATTGCAGCCTAATATACGTGAGAGAGATGACTTTCTCTCCTCTCTCTAGAACTTAGGACCCAAATTTAGGGCACCAGTAGTCTAAAATAGCCAATTTTGGCCTATATGTCCAAATAACATGATTTTGGTGTCATTTCAAAGGTCTTGAAGTTTGAGACTTCTTCAACATGAAATATATACTAAAATAAAAGTATCTAGGCTTATTTCACACGTGTGAAATGTTAGATCCAAAACTATGTACAAAAATTGCCAATTTAGGCCTCAAACTAGCTAGGAAATGTTGACAATTTTCACACTCCCTCTTCAACTTAACTTGCTAGTTTTACAACACTACTTTGCTCCAACCTAAGAATGATCTCCATCATGATAATAGATCTCTTCTCAAGTGTTCTAATATGTACAATATGAAGTACAACATAATTGATATAGATAATAGTGTCCATATAGGATGCTTCACTATTTCTTACATCAATTTTACATAGAATGGTGAACGAGATACATGTAAAAGAACATAGAATTATAATGAAAGGATTCACATTCCACTATGCCCATAGTGAATGCACCATGTATCTCCATGAATGAACCTCCATCACCACCTTGCCTTTGTAGATCTCCACTTTGCTCAAAAGTAAACATATTGACCACTTCAATATCTTTCAAGATTTGAATGAATGCATGTACTTGATCATAAGAACCAGCAATGATAACTATTCCATCTCCAAGATCCAAAGGATGCAAAACTATGGAACTAGTTTCATTGAATTTTGACAATTCCAACACATTGACATGACAATGTTCATACATGAGATTAAACAAATAAGGTAGAGTAAAAGGACACTTCCTTGCTGCTCCAAGAACCTTACTTGAACCTTCAAGAACCTGTAAAAACAGATCCAAAATGCTTTGCCCATGTGGCTCCCCTTTGATGCTTTTGACTAGCTTCCAATTGCTACTTGCCTCTTGGTGTTGATGAAGCAATTCAAGATCAACATCTTGATCTTCCAATAAAACATCAAGGAATTTGCATTTATAAACATCTTCAGATCTGAACCTCTGAAGATACTCCCTCTCAAACACACTCATCATTGCTTTATTTCAACCTTTCACTATAGTTAGTGAAAACAATGTCACCATCATAAACCAAAAGATAGATTTCTACAATTCTATCCAACGTGAAGTAGAGTAGATGAAGTTGAGTATCAAACCTAATCAAACCAGCCCATTTGAGATCAAATCAAACCTCAATGAGCTCACCAATGAGATATTCCTTTCCTTGGAGAAATTGCCACTTGAGTTGCTCCATGTAGTCTTCTTCATCCAACCTTTTGCCATCTTGATCATGCATGAACACTCCACCACAATCATAGCAACCTTTGAGTTGATGAAGAGATGTAAGATCCATGCCTTGAATCTTCCCAAAAGTCACTCTTCCTTTGCCCTTTCCTTCACAAGACTCCCTCTTAATGATCACACCACAAAAGTTAGCAATCTCCCTCTTGATAGTTGCATCATAAGAAATGTAAGATTCTTTAACATTAGAACCCATGAAAAGAATACATAGTTCCTTCAACATAAGAACGATTGAAGTACTTTTTCTTGTCAAACTTGGACTTCTAATCAATGACATAGGTAATGATAATGAACCCTCACTATCATTCACAAAAGCATCATTCAAAGTACATCCTACTTTGAACACTTCACATTCATCTCTCCCTTTTGACTTGAGATCTTCCTCACCAAGTCTCACGATAGAAACTTTTGATCTAATTTCTTTATGAATACATGTGACACCACATGTTTCACAAATGACTTTTTTGGACTCATCACATAAAGATACAAAAGAAACTTTTTTTTCAATCATGCTCAAAGCACCATCTCTTTCCAAATGAGTGAATAAGTCATTAGCAATAACCAATTCCAAAGAAGAGTTTTCATCACCTCCATTGATGAAATTAGCTCTCTTCTTACCTTTTTCATTTTTGCACTTGCCATGTAGTTCTGTTGAAGAGCTGCCAAGACTTGGAAATCTATGAGTAGAAGAGTTCAAACATGATACTAATTTAGCACCACCAGACTCCATTTGACTAGTAGATAGCACTAGTCCATCTTCAAGATCCAATGGATCCAAAACATTGATCATAGATTCACCAAAAGTTGCCAAGTTAGCACAACAATAACTATCTCCAAGAAGCTCATTAGATCTCAACCTAGATCTAGCATAAGGAAGTTCTTTAGACTTTGCATAAGATCTACCAATCTTATTGATGCTAGGGATTGACTTTTGAAAGTTGAGAGAACCACCAACATCCATTTCATTCCTCTTGTTAGACATAACAAATGCATCAAGCTTGTAAAGTCTACCTTGTCTATTTCCCATAGCAATCAAGACATCTCCCTTAGTAATGAAGCAAACATCCCCAACAAACTTTGACTTGTACCCTTTTTTTAACATTTGACCAACACTTAGCAAATTCCTTGAAAGTGAAGGAATGTAAAGAACACCATCAAGCCTTACATTCCTATTAGTAGAAAGGCAAATAGGAATTGAGCTAATATCTTTGATCATACACTCACCACCATTTAGCATGTGAACGACTTTCTTGGTTCCAACATAAGAGATTAAAGAAGTAAAGAACTCCTTGTGACTAGTCATGTGTGAACTAGATCCACTATCTATCCACCATGAATCCTTGTCACTTCCACTTGACATTAGACTTGAAGAACACATCATGAGAGAATCACAAGAATCTAGATCCTCATTAGAAGTACAAAAGTTGTTTTGCTTGTTACCTTCATTACTTTGCTTCTTATGACATTCATTTGCAAAATGACCTTTTATCCCATAATAAAAGCACTTGATTTTTGACTTGTCTTTCTTTCTAAAAGAAGTATAAGAGGAGGAGGAAGAGTGATCATCATGATCCGAGTTACCACCTTTGGACCATTTCCCTTTGCCTTTACTTTGCCTTTGACTTTGCCTTTTGTGAAGAAAGCCTCTTCACCTCCACCTTGCAAGGATGCACCATCAAGCTTTGATTGCAACCTATGTTCTGCAAGTCAACCACACTTGGCAAGACTCTTTGAATGGCAAAACTATGGCAGCACCTACGGAAACGCATTGGAAAGCAGCTAAACGCATTTTGCATTATGTGAAAGGCACATCAGAGTATGGCTTGATTTACAAGAAGCATGATGGTTTACCTGAGTTGTGTAGCTATGTGGATGCAGACTGGGGAGGTGACTATGATGATCGCAGATCCACCACAGGATATATATTCTAGTTTTATGGTAATTGCTTTTCCTGGTCTAGTAAGAAGCAAAGTACAATTGCTCTTTCCACCACAGAAGCAGAGTATAAGGCAATGTGTAGTGCTGCACAAGAAGCTATATGGTTGAGACAAATCTTCGAAGAGATTGGCATAAAGCAGAAAAATCTCACAACTTTACATAGCGACAGTCAGAGTGGCATTCAGCTAGCAAAGAATCCAGTGTTCCATGCGAGAACTAGCATGTTCATCTAGCAAACCATTCAACATAACCTGGACTATTTCACCATCTTTTATGTTTTCATCAATACATGCTAGATCATCACTTAAGGACTTAACCCTCAAGACAAATGCATGAGCACTTTCACCCTCTCTTTGCCTACTAGAAAATATTTGCCTCCTTAGGGTCAATACCCTAGATGTGGACTTTGATTCAAAGAGCTTCTTCAAGGCATTCCATGCCTCACTTGCACTTTGACTAGTACCAACTTCCTTGAGAAGTTCATTGGTAACATTCATTTTAATGATATAAAGAGCCCTTTTGGCCTTCTTATCAAACCTTTGTTGCTCTTGAACTATGGGTGGTCTCTCTTCAGTTCCTGCAACTATGTCCATGAGTTCATTCAACTCAAGTAAGGATTCCATCCTCACTTTTCAGGTAGAGTAGTTTGATGAACTCAACCTATCATTAGTTTCTAACATGATCCCACCATTGGAAGCCATGAATATAATGATTCTTCAACTTTTAGACTCTGTCCTAATGCACCTAGCACTCACTTTCCTCTCAACAAATGATGGATAAGGAGATATCAGAAGATCTAGGTCCCTAAAACACTTCTATCTTGAACCTGGCTGGTTTCCAAGCATAGAAAGGAAGATTGAAAACACATGCAACACTTTGCACACACTAAGAATGGATTACAAACTCAAACCAACCTGAACACACTCTTGCTTAAGCTCTCAAACTTTCCAGCAAGTGACCAAATCAAGTTATGGTGTGAAGAGTTACTTGCATTCTTAGAAAATACAAAAGACTAGGCTGTCAAGAATACCTCGAATTGAACAAACTTGATCAACATATGATCAACACACTAAGATATTGATTCAACCTGTAAAACCACATGTAAACCACACTTCTAAAAGTTTATAAACTCCATCAAGTGATAAATACAAGCTTTAGAGGTGAATGAAAGAGCACACTTAGTGAATCACAAGACTAGCTTCACTAGCTTGTCAAATCTTGGTGTTTAGATGTAGATCTAAGATCACTTCACATGAGAATGTATGTTCCTCAACCTGTTAAGAACCTGAAAACACATTTGCATAATGGTTAAACGTTCCAGCAAATGCTCCAATCAAATTACATTAGGAGAGTTACTTACATGCTCAACAAAGTACACCAAAATTTATGCAAAAGATTGTTGACAATCTGTTCACCCAAAAGGGGATCTTTCATCCAAGTGGGAGCTTTGCTCAGCCTTTTGGAGAAATACAAAATCACTCAAAGAGTATTTGTCATCCACTTAAGGAGAAGGTTCATCCACTTAAGGAGAGTGTTCATCCACAAAGGAGAGTGTTCATCCACAGAAGTGGAGATTGTCAACAATACATTGAACAAAACATTGTTAGTATTGAATATGCACAAGCCTCACAATCAACAAATGATTAGGTGTTATGATCCAATCCAAAATAGCTTCTTCTCAGTCTCTGATCTTCAATAGACCTGAAATATGCTTTTGATCCACAAGTTCAACTCACAAAACAAAGGTTAGTAAGATTTGATCAACAATGCAATGCATAATCATGCTAGAACTTGATCAAACATCCAAACATCACCATAAATGGAAACCTTACTAATATTAACAGCCAACTAGCTCTGATACCATGTGAAAAAAGTGGATCTTGAATGGATCCAAACGCCCAAAATACTTGGCTAAGATCTTTGCACAACAAGCTACAAAAGCTAGAAATGGCAAAGCATCCTAATGCTACCTTTGATACACATGAACTTGAAAAAGCATTCAAGAGACAAAAGAAACTAATAAAAGGTACTGATGGCAGCCAAAAACAACAGCATACCAGCCCTACAATAGCACCCTACCACTTTTGAAAACCTCTTAAGATCATACACAAAAGCTTGAAGACAATACACAAAGCAATGCTCTCAATGGAGGAAGAAACTGTGACAATGATCTATTGATCTCTCTCAACAATACAATAAGTTTCTCCAACCTGTTCTCCACGAATTTCAGCCTAATATAGGTGAGAGAGATTACTCTCTCTCCTCTCTCTAGAACTTAGGACCCAAATTTAGGACACCAATAGCCTAAAATAGCCAATTTTGGCCTATATGTCCAAATAACATGATTTTGGTGTCATTTCAAAGGTCAATTTAGGTCTCAAACTAGCTAGAAAATGTTAACAATTTTCACAAATCACAACTTAGATAGCCAATTATTTAAAGAACGTCTACAACAGACTTTCGACTGATCTCCAGCAAAGGGTAACCAATCCTGTCATAATTTCAAGTTCAGATGTGAAGTTCAATTACTTGAAGTCATCGAAGACTTGGCCATCTTCAAGGACTTCCAAGAACTAGCATTTAGAACAAGTCTGTAGATTTACATTACTTTTTCAACAGTTTGTAGAAATACACCAAAAGTCGCAACAGTCTGTAGAATTACTCTAAGTATCGCTACAGTCTATAGAAATGAACTATCTTTTACACAGTGTCGGCTTTCCCGAAAAGCGACAGTGGTGGCTTTTTCCAAAAAGCCGTAGTGTCATACTTGTTGTGATTGAATGCACTTTATCGCTGTTTGATCGCACTTGTTTACTCACTTTGATCAGAACACGGACATCTACAACTCCTTCACTTCTGATCAGACGATGGTTGTCTTTGACACCTGAGAAACTCGCAATATCATACTGCTCTTCCATCTATTTCTGTTTTTCAGTAATACCACACACAAACCATTTCTAATCTCTTTGGTGAGTACTATCGTTTTAATGAGTATGAATTAATTTTTAAGATCCTGTTGGGCAATTAGAACACCTAAAGCTGCGATTATATTTAGCATAAGCTTTCTATTAGACTATTTTTGCATCTAGTAGGTGATTGTAATGAGAGAGCTGTTCCACAATATTCCTGCTCTCTTCTCCATTCGCGTTCTTCGCACTCCCTTGTCCCATCATGATCAATGTCGAATTATCAATAGGACAAGTAAGCTCCTTGCACTCGTCAAGAGGCATGGAAACTTATATAGATTGAGACATTGTTATTCTAATACTAGTCAAACCTTGAAAACCTCAGTTCTTGTCAATAAAGCATTACCATGGCATCATCGATTAGGACACTTGAATCATACATCTATTTTATACATGTCTAAACAATCCCTCCTAGTACTTGATCTTGACTATCCAGCCAATAAAGTCGACCTCCCTGTCTGTCATAGCCATCCTTGGAAAGTAGACTAGGATTCCCGTTAGATCAAGTCATAGGCATGCAACAAAATATTTGTTAGACGTTGTTCATTATGATATATGTGGTCCAATGCAAACTCCGTCGTTGCTAGATGCAAAGTATTCTATTAATTTTATTGACGAATATTCAAAAAGAACATATGTTTATTTTATTAAGCAAAAATCAAAGGCTTTCAACAATTTTCGACAATCCAAAGAGCATGCAGAAATTCAAACTGGTAAAAGAATCAAAGTGACTGAGATCCGACAACTAGGAAGAATACATCTCTACCGAATTGAAGGAGTATTGCCTTAGCAACGACATTGAGCAACAATACATTATTTCCATTCGCCTCAGTTGAATGGTCTTGCTGAGAGAAAGAACAGAACCTTAGTCGAATCGGCAAAGTGCATTTTATCACATGCGACACTTCGAAGTCCTCTGGGTTGAAGCAATTTCAACTGCAGCTTATATTCAGAACAGATGTCCTACTAAAGGTCTCTCAGACAAAACACCATATGAAGTTTGGACAGGTTCCAAACCTTCTTTATCAAACTTATGAGTTTTTGGATGTATCGCTTATCTGCAAATTATGCATTATCTCAGGAAGAAGCTCAACTTCCAGAGTATCAAGTCTATTTTCATCAGCTACACTACTTCAGATCAAGCTTACAAGTTGTATGATCCTGTCGAGTCGAAAATATTCACTAGTCGGGATGTCGTCTTCATCGAAGATCAGTTTATTGACCTCAAAGGTAAAGGCAAAGCTCATATAGTTGAACTTCCGGACTCTTCTAGAAAATCAAACTTTCAAGTTCCAAATCCGACTATTCCTATTGAAGGTCCAAGCTTGTGTACTCTCGACGAACAACCTATCGACAATGAAGTTGAAGATGATGATATTGCGGTTCAACAACTACAACATGATGAAGATCAACTTTGATGATTACCCAAAAGATCGACAAGAGTCAATAGACCACCTAACATGTATATCGATGAGTCTACAACTTACCTTGTTCAAGAGCCGACGATTGTCGAAGAGGCACTCAGTCAGCCCAATTCCGATCTCTAAAAGGAGCTATGGATAAAGAGTATTCATCTCTTATCAAGAATCAGACTTGGACAATCATCAATTTACACAGAAATGTAGTTGATTGCAAATGGTTATTCAAAATCAAGTACAAGGCAGATGGAATTATTGATTGAAGAAAGGCTCGACTTGTAGATAGAGGATTCTCTCAGGTAAGAACGTTGACGACACTGAGACCTTCAGTCCAGTAGTTAAACATTCTTCTATCAGACTTCTATTTTCATTTGCTGCTACAACAGATTTGGAAATATATCAAATGGATGTACACACAATATATCTTAATGGAGTTATCAAAGAGGAGATTTACATGGTGCAACCTGAAGGTTACAATATCAAAGGTAAACACAATCATGTGTCTGAACTCCATAAAGCACTTTATGGCTTGAAGCAATTTGCTCGAGCATGGTTTCAGAGGACCAATACTTTTCTTATTGATCACGGTTACACACCAAGCTCTTCAGATTCAAATGTCTACTTCAAGTCAGTGCAACATTTCTTTATCATTATTTTTTTGTATGTGGATGACACATTGCTTTTCAGCAACAATATTGATTTGATAAAGAAAGCAAAGACAATGCTATTTTTCAAATTCGACATGACCGATATGGGCAAAGCTCATTACTGTCTAGGTATTCAAATCCAAAGAGACTAAAAAAAAAAATTGATCTATATTTCTCAGCAAAGATACATTCACAATGTCTTATTCGGATATATTCTGATGAATTTCAAATTAGCTCTCTCACCAATGGATCTAGGACTCAAGATGTCGAAGGACCAGTGTCCCTAAACAATTGAAAAGAAGGAGCAAATGCGTGAGTATCCTTATGATTCGATAATAGGATCTCTTATGTACGCGATGATCTATACTAGACCAGACATAGCTTTTGCAGTCAGTTTCTTGAGTCAGTATATGACCAATCTTGGTATAATACATTGGAAGGCTCTTATCAGAGTCATGAGATATCTTCGAGCTACTATGGACTTTTGCATTTGTTATGGAGGTGTTGACAATGAAAAACTCAATATTCTTAGTGGTTTTTCAGATGCAAGTTGGGCAGGAGATATAGACACTCGTAAATCCACTTCAAGATTTACATTCTTTTTCGACAATGGTCCTATTTCATGGAACAGTCACAAGCAAACTTCGATAGCTCTATCTTCCATTGAATCAGAGTATATCACAACCTCTCAAGTACAAAGAAAGCAATATGGTTGAGAAACTTACTTTCAAAAATCAGTTTGAATCAATATGCTGCGACAATTCTGTTTTATGATAATCAAAGTGCCATTGCTTTATTAGCCAACCCTAGATTTCATTCTAGGAGTAAGCAGATTGAAATTAAGTATCACTATGTCAAAAACGAAATTCTCGACAAAGAGGTTGACTTGTAGTACTATCAAACGCAAGATATGACAGAGCGGATATTTTTACTAAAGCATTAAGCTTGGATGTACACAAGAAATTTTGTGCAAAACTTAATTGAAGGTCAAAGCATTCATGGATTCAGATTAAAGAGGAGTGTTGGATTATTCTTTTGATGATTGACTAATCATTTTTAATCTTCATCCACTACATTATCCAGCTCTACAGTTTTATGCATGTTTCTACACAGTCTGCATAAGTACAGGTGGATTCCACAAGTAAATTTCCAGGAAGTATTAACTGGATGGATGCCAGCTCATTATGGCCAATTGGCCATCATGATCTACAAACTAATTAGCTGTCCTACTAGACACCCGTTATCTGCTTAGTATAAATAGCTGATCATACTTCTACATTTCAATTCAAGCAATTCATTCATGCAATGTGTTGAAGTAGAATTTAGCAGCTCTCTCAAGCTTTCAAACTTGAACACTCTTGAGCATTCTAGCTCAGTTCTTTAGAGTTCTTTTACTATGATGTATAGGCTTAGGGGCCAAAGAGCTCATCTCTCTCGTCTGATGCATGTGATTCTCATGTATATATGGACTCCATAGTAGAAATGAGAGATCTGTACATGCAGCTTGGAATATTATTCCGGCCATATCATAGATTTTCTCACCCTTGGTCCTATCCGTGGTTGGGGTATTTCTTACTTTACCTTTAAATCCAGACTCGGAATCTTCATTTTCAACTTCAGAATCATAGCCCGACATGTCATCCACCCAATAGAGTGTATCGACTAGCATTTCTTGGGTTCCTTGGATAGGGTTTTGGTACCCAATCTCACCATTGTGTATCAACGTACTCATGTTCACCATGGTCACGTGATCTTCGAATAGGTCATATTCATTATCGAAAGTCTTGGAATCTGGATCAATATTCATAGGGTCAGTCCACATTGGTTCTTCTATGCCTCCCAATTTGAGCTACCATTTTTGTTGCCCTTGTCTGGAGGTACAATTTCAACTCGCTGATTGCTAAATATTGCTACCCTCCTCAAATTTAGTGGACTTCCCAAGACTCACCTGCCGTTCACTCTCTTCCATCTACTCTTCTCTAGGGGGGTCTATTCATAACTCACTTTGGGTTATCTTCAATACGCTCACCCTAGCCTCTCTGGGTATGAGTGTGCTTTCTGAGTGTGTCGGGGGCCTCTTGTCATTGGTCTCATCTCGTCTATCCTGAGGGGTTACTTGAAGGTCTGTAGGTGGTAAATCTCTATTAGCCTCATGTTGGGTATTGTAGTATCACAACTGGGTGGAACCGATTTATAATTTCCTAGCTGGCTTAGCTTTTCAAGAACAATCGATCCTATCCGTTGTTTGACTTTCTTTCTCATCAGCGGGGGTAGTCTAAGCAACTGCCACAAAGTTACTTCTATGTTCATATCATCTAAAATTTTTGGTAGGTCTACACTTCCTACGCTACTACTTAAACACACCTCTTTTCTAGGGTGTGTATTTTTTATTTAGTTCTTGTGACCATGCACGGTGACAACCCGCTCTTCTATTTCAAAGAAGTCGAGTCACTGACTTAATCATGCACTGAAACCGATTTATTGCCAAACAAAAACATCAAGACTAACTTTGCAAACTAAACACACACCATAAGGCTCAGAACTTTCAATCATGAGCCTAAGCTGAGGAAATACAATCAGCATGTTACTTAACATGATCATCTTTAAACGAGTTCATACCAAGATATCGATGCTAAGTAAAACGAAGCCAATGCAAAATCAAAATGGTGCTAGGTTAGTAATGCTACGACATTCCACAACACAACTTCATATCACGCAACACAAGAATTTAAGAATAATAAAAAATATTGCTTTTGGAGGATCCAAAAAGTATACCTTATGTGAAAAGAGAAAAACCGGGTGCCTGTGGAAGCCACCAAGTCATGAGTTTATGGCTTTGAGTCTTGGACCGGCAACGGCCTTCTCAATCGGTATGCCGTAAACAAGTTCCTATTTCACGAGTCCATCAAGTTAATTGAAAACCAATGCTCACAAGAGGACTGACAAAGTTCACGAATAAGACTTCAAGATTGATATGAACCGAAGGTCAAAGCAGGACTGAGATGGAAGTGGGATTCTGGCGCAGTCTCCACGCTCACAATAATTAATGGCTTCAGCGGTTCTGCTCCACAGCTCTTGGTCAATAGGCTCAGGTGGCCTCAGTGTATTCTTGATGATGAAAATGGCCCGTGAAAGAAGAAACCAGGGTGATCTCATTGAAACGCCTCCTCAGACAAGTGGACAGAACTTATTGTTGGTGAGCACGAATTTGCAAATTAGATCACTCCTCTGATAATCGCGATAGTGAATGAGGTGATAAATCCCAGATTGCAAAAGTTGTCTCATCTGAAGGGGCGTTCCCTGCAAATATGCGTGAAGGATGTTAGTCCTCTGAATCGAATAGCTGCTACAGAATCTGCCCGATGACCAGTGATGGTTGGAAACCAGCGGTGCATCTTGAGAAGAAAACTATTGCTGCTTTGCCAAGGTCAGCAAGCAGATAGATGAGGCTATTGTTATACAATCATGAGCTGCATGGTCCCCTGATGCTTATTACCAACGCACTGTTTCACAATAAGATCGTGAAATACATTCAAGAAGGTAACAATATACTCATAAACGATGAACCGCAGCCAAAGCAGACGGAACATTGGAGACGGACAGATCAGTGGTAATCAAAGCCACGCTCATTCCACGAACACAAATAAATGCTCATCACACTCTCTCCTCCTCCTTCACAATCCTCTTTCACAAGCAAGAATTGAGTTCTCTCACATTCTCCCAAACGATGGTTTTACACGTAAAGCCTTCCACATCCCTCTCCCCCTCACCCTTCCAAGTGACATACAAAGCAAAAACTCTCCCTCATCATCCAAAGTTAAAGCTTCATCCTCTCATCCTCTCTTCACACAACGGCAAAAGTTCTCTCCTATCCTCTCTTCTCACTCTCTCATCGTTCCACGTGACACAAGCAAAAGTTTGCCCTCAACCTTTTTCATTTTCTTGCACCCCAGTCTTAAGAAAACCACTGCCTTTTATGAAGTCACCCAAAGCTTTCCCTTCATAATGCCATATCTTCATTCTTCAAGCTTTTCATGAAAAGTGCCCTCTCTTGTTACATGGCTCTTAGTTGTGATTTGACCACAAGTGGTACCAAGATGGAGGGGATTATGTGAGCTACTTTCCTCTTTTGCACTTGTTGGTGGTGTAAATGGTAAGTACTTCTATTGATTACTCTTTTTAATTGGGTGGTCCTCATTGCTACTTGTGGTAAACTCCTACCACTTTTAGGTAGGGTATTTTGTTAAGCACTTCCATTGCGTGTCTGTGGCCCATGGCTCAAACTGTCGAGGTGATTTGTTTGTCGGGGTGCCGCTTCGACTTGCACTGATACTTGTCTATATTTTTGTTACAGTTTCCTTGACCTTGTCCCATAATTTCCGGCCATTTGTTGCGAGTTGATTTTTCTCATTGTCGTTTTTCCGTGTATCGTACTGGCGAGCACTCATGACTTGGGGTTCTTTAAGGCAACCGGTTCTCTAAAAAACACAGTAGGCAATTTTTGTATCAATAAAAAATAGTAGAGTACATTGAAAAATTCGCTCAGTAGTGCCTGCTAGAATAATCGGGCCAATTCTAAGGCCGTAACCTATTCTATGGGCCATTTCTAAGGCCTCAAAATTTATTCTAGCCACATTTTGGGTAGGCTAGGACCCTTGTCTATGTGGGACCGACATTTTTGACTCGGTCTTTACAAAAATTGACCACAAAATATTTTTGACAATTTTTTCCCAAAGTCAATTCCTACACTGTGTCTAGCCACTTAGAGGTGGGCTGGGACCCAACTATACAGATAATTTTATGCCGATTTTGCCAGTAATAGACGGGTTTTACATGCTGGCTTTTGTACAAAATTGTGAAAATCGCTTTAACAGAGCCCGATTTTTCGTGCGAAAATATCAACTAACATTTTGCCATAATGTGCATGTGCTATGTGACAACCCTTGTAAAAGTATTTGAGCTCTACATCAGGTGAATCAGTGTTGGGAAACCTTTTTTTTACTTAAGCTCAAAAAATTTACAATTTTATAGGCTTCTCAAAATTTTAAGGACTAGTACTCATAGAAGGGTTTATTTGATTATATAAAAAAAACGTCGACATTCTCATGATTTTGAGTTTTAACAAAAAAAAAATGCTGA
Organism: Diphasiastrum complanatum; assembly: GCA_029204225.1. Lineage (NCBI taxonomy): Eukaryota > Viridiplantae > Streptophyta > Lycopodiopsida > Lycopodiales > Lycopodiaceae > Diphasiastrum > Diphasiastrum complanatum. The sequence goes on along the minus strand of MU834367.1, from coordinate 188 downwards.
TTCGATTTGTGTACTTTGCGGACTTTCGGGATCTCCTGGGCCTGGGAGCGGGTGCTCTTGGGAAGCAAAAAGAAAACCACGTTTTCTTAAAAAGGTGTTAAGGAAATGGAGGTTACAGATTGGGACTGTATGACATATGTACTCGATATTCCAGAATCTGGAGTCAATACTTCTGGGTCCTGTCTGTG
>MU834366.1:0-47556 GCA_029204225.1 Diphasiastrum complanatum | reverse complement strand
GGCCATTCAGACTTGATTTGCACTGCATAGGGCGCCCTCCTCTGGGTTTTTACAGCTTGCAAAACGGTTCAGAATAAAGAGAAATCTCTGATTTTGTGCTCCCAAACTCCAGACCAAAGTTTTTCACACAAATCTCTTCTTGGTTTCCAATTCACTATCCTCTTGCTCTGAGGTCGCCCTACTGCTAGAACTCTGATGCTTCAATCCAGTTATCAAACGATGTCCGATTGAATGCACATTGACTGCAAACACCAAATAGCCTGCTTCGGAATTTCAAAATTCCATTTGCTGAGGTTTTGATTCAGCCGACAACCCTTGTCTCTGAATCCTCACACAGTCTCAAGCTCACCAAGCTTCTGTGTGCCAAACTCTGCACCAGTTCTTCTCCTTCCGTCTTCAACCCACCGTAAACCCCGAACTCTCAGAGGACAGTTATCCTGAAGCTCTCTTCAACGACGATGTTTTACAGTGTGCACTCCCTGTACGGCTCTGATACTAACTTAGAATTTGCTTCAAACAGGAACACAGATCATGCTACACAGTAACACAGACAGAAAAACACTCTCCACAACAAGCTCACATAGCACTGTATTTCTCAAAATGAAATTACATTGTACATATAGTTGTTCACTCAAGCAACCCATGCATGACCCAAGTTGTCGTTGACGGGACGCGTGTCCCGTCGACTTGCCTCGTGGCATGGCCAACTGATCCTTATCAACTGATAGGACCCACAGTACAGTAGCACAGTGATTCTACTTTAATTCTAGCTGTATAGTGGCCTTTCGATTGGATCAGGACACTATCGGATTCGTCATAAGTCGTTGATGACCAATCATCATAAACGTTAGCGAGCTTTACATGGCCAGTTGATTCAACAATGACTCATTTGTTGTTATTGCCAAAGGTGATTTTGCTACGCTTCCAATCTTGGACAATGCCTGCCATCTCTAGCCAGGGTGTGCCAAGAAGGAGTTTATATGTATTTGCATCATCTGGTAAATCAAGAATGACGCAATCAATGGTAAATTTGACACCTGCAATACGTACTGGTATATTTGATAAGTGACCTGCAAGGTCTGTGACTCGTTGATCGGCCATACAAAGTTTGTAACGTGGCTGATCTAAGGTATGGAACCCCGATGACTTTGCTAGTGATAAAGTCATTATGTTTACGCCTGATCCACTATCAAGGATAGTGGATACTACTGATAATCTTTATAGGTCATAGGCAAGGTGATGCTAGTCCTCTTAGCAACACCTATATTCATCAAATTCATAGGAATCTGAGGAATTTCAAGAATCTCCTATGTGTTCGTTGTTCTTCTAGAATGAGAGGCAACTGAAAACTACGATGGATATAGCATTGAAGCCTTGTGAAAGATTTTCTGGCGCTATGGAATGGCATGGTGATTTGGGTTTGCAGGAGTTCAGAGAATACCTCAAGTCCCTGTAGGGATTGCTCTTTTTCGAGGATTGGAGTAGATAACATACCATCCGTATTTTCTTCCTCTCGCAAAAACTCATCTCAAAATTCTTTGTATTGCCTTTGTTCCATGCGTGGGTCTGGGTAAAGTGGAAGCTGTCAATGGGCTTCCCTAATGGTCAGCTGATTTGTCAATGTATTGCTACTGTTCTTGGTGTTTGGCGCTAGGCTCTAGTAAGGACTCTAACAGATTCTGATGATATATGACGTGCTGGAAGGATCCAGTTAGGTTGTTTACGATAGTCTTTGAAATTGTGTTTGCGAACACAGTCTGGACACTCCGCATGGTATTGGTTCTTAGCTTTACAGTCAACCATGAAGTGGCCAGTTTTGCCACAAATAAAACATCGGTTGCTCATTGGTCTCGTGGCAATAGCATAACCATCTTGGATGGCTAGCTGTGTTGGATTTTCTGGGTGCGTGGGATACTCATCCCATTTGCACGAGCACGAGTTGTCGCTTTGATATGGTTGAGAACTAGCAGATGGGAGTGTTGTATTGTGATTGTATGTGTGATCACAGGAGGTTTCAAGATGTGTGTGCGCAGATTCTCGATGGTGTCAATGTTTTTGTGGTCCTAGATCAGGTTGTCCCCTTGGAGGTAGACCTAAGAGTGCCAGCTGTGGTTGAGGTTCATGTGTAGATTGTCTGGGCAACTCTTGTATATGGATTTGGTTGTTTCGTGGTGGATAGTGTTGATTTTGGTTTTGTGAAACAAACTGTTGTCGAGGAGGTTGATAATGGCCTCCTGGTTGTGAGGCTGGTTCCTTGGGTTATAATAGCAGAAGAGTGAGGTCTTGATGGGGCAAGGGAGATAGAAGAATGCGAACGGAGAAAAGAGCAGAAATATTGCGGAACAGCTCTCTCATTACAATCAGCTACTAGATGCAAAGATAGTCTAATAGAAAGCTTATGCTACATATAATCACAACTTTAAGTGTTCTAATTGCCCAACATGATTTTAAAAATTAATTCATACTCACAAAGACGAGAGTACAGTCCATCAAAGAGATTAGAAACAGTTTGTGTGTGTGTGGTATTACTGAAAATTAGATTCAATATGAAGTTTGGTTTTGAAATAGATTGAAATAACAATGTGATAGCGCAAGTTCCTCAGGCGTCAAAGACAACTATTTTTCTGATCAGAAACTGAGGAGTCGTAGACATCCGCGTTCAGATCAGAGTGAGTGAACAAATGTCATCAAACAATAATAAAGTGCATTCAATCACAACAAGCATTCATCTATGTTATACACAGATAGAAAAACATGCTGCTGCTATATTACACTGAAGCACAATAAAATAACAATTACAACCAAAAATGGCGACGCAACTAGGAGGCTCAAATAATGTATCTCGTGGACGGAGCGTCAAGTAATCTGTGCTGGGATGATCTATTTATAGATTGCATCCATGTATTAACTACATTAAATATTTGCTACCTAATTTGGTAGGCCGTTGTACTTGGAAGTATATGGCTTTTGTGACAACTGTACATAGTGTATACTGTCAACGAATTAGGAATGTTGATGCGGACGAAGACATCGCATATTCTCTCACTTCGCATTTTATTTGAAGTGGTTTTCTCTCACTTCACAAATTTCAAGAATTGGCTGGGAATGTCCTTTGTTCAAAATAGACGACCTATGCTTTTTCTCTCTCTTCGGGTTTTTTGCGAAAAACTGGAAGGTGTCCTAAAACAGTTCAAGTCTTGAAGTAGATGACCTTCAAGAATTTTCTCTCTCTTTGAGTTTTGCGAAAAAGCTGAAGGTGCTCTATAATGGTTGAACTTTGAACTGTGCCCAAGTGTCGCATTTCGAGGAAATGCGAAAAAAAAACGAAGTTGTTGCAAAATAGTTTAGATTGTTGAACTATGCTAGTTTCGCATTTCAGGAAAATGCGAAAAAGACGAAGTTGTTTCAAACATAGCTCATTTTTGCATATTGTCACGACACTTAGAGTATTTTTGCAGACTGTCATGAAAGTAATGTATTTTTGCAAACTTCTTCTTAATGCTAATTTCGTGGAAGTCCTTGAAGATGGCCAAGTCTTCAATGACTTCAAATTATTGAACTTAACATCCAAACTTGAAATTATGATAGGATTGGTTACCCTTTGCTGGAAGCCCATGGTAGATGTTCTTCAAATAAATTGGTTGTCTGAGTTGTAATTCCAAGGAGAGGACTGTGGGCTTAATTTCCAACAGTCCTCCTTAAAGTCACGGTTGGTGCCTTGGTATCTTCATCAGGTTCAGCATGTTGAAGAACTTCTAATGCTTGATCCTAGAAAGCGCTTTGGTGAAGATGTCTGCGACCATTTCTGTTGTGGAGCAGTATTGAAGGATCACTTGCCCTGAGAAAACTTTCATCCCAATGAAATGATACTGGATTTCTATGTGCTGGATTTGCCATGAAATCAGGGATTCAATGATAGTGAAATACAGCTCAAGTTGTCACCAGAATGGTGATAGCATTGAATGAGTGTGGTGTAAGTTGTGAAGTAATAACCTGATCCATACAACTTCTTTTGAAGCTTGGCATGATGTGATGTACTCTGCCTCTGTCGAATAAAGTGCAACTGATTTCTGCTTCCTTGAGTTTCACAAAATCGGTCCCCCTGCCAGATAGAAATAGAACCCACCAGAGGTAGATTTTTTGGTAGAGACTGTTCATCCCCAATCTGAGTCAGAGTAGCCTCGCAGGATGAGTGGGTCGATAGCATTTCCATCATAACATAAAATGTGATCTAAACTTCCATGAATATATCTCATCACTCTCTTTAATGCTTTCCAATGAGAGATCCTAGGATTAGACATGAATTGACTTAACGTGCTAACAATGTATGCTAAATCTGGTCTAGTACACAACATTGCATATATCAAAGATCCTATTAGTGAATAATAAGGGTACTTCGCTATGTCGAGTACTTCACTATTAGAATCAGCACAAGTAGGTTTAGTCAATACTATACTTGGATTCATTGGAGTATCAATTGGTTTGCAATCAGACATATGAAACTTTTTTTAAATGCCTTTTAGATATGTTTGCTGACTAAGATAGATCTTCTTTTAAGCCTATTTCTAGTAATGTGAATTTCTAGCAAAGAATGGACAGCTCCTAAATCAGTCATGTCAAATTCCTTTGACAAATGACTCTTAGTAGTGTGTAGAAGAGAAGTGTCGTTAGACAAAATAAATGCATCATTTACATAAAGAGCTATGTGAACTGAATTGGTGTCTATATGCTTCGAATAAACATTACAGTCAGCTAAATTGTTTGCAAATCCCAATTGAATGAGATAAGAGTTGATTATATCGAACCATGCCCTTGCGGCTTGTTTCAGACTATAGATTGCTTTGTGTAGCTTGCACACTTTGTGCTCTTGGCCTTTGACTTTGAATCCTTCCGGTTGGAAGGTATACAACTCTTCCTCCATGTTGCCATGTTGAAAAACGTTGTCTAAATATCCATTTGGTGCATTTGAGGTCTTTGGCAGCTGCTAATGCAATCAAAGTCCTGATTGACTGTATCTTGACGACAAGACTAAAAATTTCTTGGTAATCCACTCCTTGGACTTGACTGAATCTTTTAGCCACCAGCTGTGCTTTCCATTTGGCAATGGAACAATCAGAGTTGATCTTCTTCTTGAAGATCCACTTGTTGTCGATAACTCTCTTGTGAGTGGGGAAGTCGACCAATGTCCAGGTCTGGTTCATCAAAAGTGAGTTGTACTCGCTTTCCATAGCTTCTTGTCACTTCACAGCATCCTTGGAGTTAATTGCTTCGGCTAGGATCTCTGATTCTGCAGATGAAGTCCAGAATGATTGAGGTGTATACCTCTCAGGAACTGTCCAAGTCCATGAGGATCTGCGGATATTTGGTTGACCAGGATTGATGATGCTTCTTCTTGAATTTCTCCAAATCTATTTGAGTTGGCATGGTCTGGTCGAATGACAGGTATTGTCGGCTGCTCGGCTTCTGTAGTTGTAGCTATAGGTTCTATAGAAGAATTGTCAATGTTGGAAGGTTGAATGCTATGTAAAATAGGATGAAATGACATAGCATCGTTTATCGATGGTTGTTTGAAATCATAGTATGCATGTTCTTGAGATATTACATCCCTAGAGACAAATACTACATTGGTGGATGGATCATAAACTTTGTAAGCTTTATGCTCATCAAGATAGCCAATGAAAATACATTTATTTGTCCTATAATCCAGCTTCTTCCTAAGTTGTTTAGAATGTGAACAAAACATATACAACCAAAGATTTTTAAATGGCTGAAACTAGGCTTGTGTCCATGTCAAACTTCATAAGGAGTTTTGTTGTTGACGGCTTTGGTGCTGGATCCGTTCTACACGTAACAGGCTATGGCAGTAGCTTCTGTCAAAAATTTCACAGGTAGGTGTGCTTGATGTAGCATAGATCTGGCTAAATTGAGAAGAGTTTGATTCTTTCTTTCTGCAATCTTGTTCTGTTGAGGTGAATAGGAAGTGGTGAACTGTCTTCTAATACCATGTTCAGCCAAGTAGTCGAACATCTCATTAGAGATTTATTCACCACCACCATCAGTTCGGAGTGCCTCACTTTTGTAGACGTTTGTGTCTCAGTCATGGCCTTGAATCTCTTGAAGCATTCAAAGACTTCAGATTTGTGCTTAATGAACATGACTATAGACCATCTAGAATAATCATCTATGAAAGTGATAAAATAGATTGCATCTCCTAAGGATGGAGTTGGAATTGGACCACAAAGATTGCTATGTACAAGATCCAATACATGCTTTGTTTTGATGGAATGTGATTTTGGAAACTTACTGCTAGAGTGCTTGCCATAGATGCATGATTCACAAAAGAAAGATTTCTTATCGAGTAGAGCAGAAAGAAAAATACTAGAAACAATAGAGCTGTGCATGAAAGTCTGCCAACGAGAAGAACACAGCGAAAGAGCAAAGTGTCATTCCACCGACGAGCGAGACATTGACAAAAATCAAACTTGGGAACTTGTGGATCTTCCATATGGGAAGAAACCACTTTCTTGTAAGTGGATCTATAGATTGAGGTATAATCAAGATGGAACCATTAATAAGTAGAAATCGAGGCTTGTAGCAAAAGGTTTTTTGCAAACTAAAGGCTTGGATTATGATAAATTTTTTGCTCTTGTTGCTAAGCTTGTTACTATCAGAATAATCATTTGTCTTGCTACTTCTTTCAAATGGGACTAATGCTTTTCCTAAATGAATTCTTGAAAGAAGAGATCTACATGTTTCAATCCGAGGGCGTCATCAAGGAAGGAGATGAATACAAAGTTTGCTATTTAGAGAAGAGTCTTTATGGACTCAAACAAGCACCTAGAGCTTGGTACTCTAGGTTGCACAACTACCTCTACTCTATTGGTTTTGTCATAAGCTCTTATGAACCTTCATTGTATGTCAAATGTAATGATAGAAAGATCATTATTTTGGTTTTGTACGTAGATGATATCATTCTTACAGGACATGATCTTGATGGCATAAGAGATGTCAAAATTGCTATGTCTAGTGAATTCAAGATGGTAGATTTAGGACTTCTTAAGTTTATACTTGGAATAGAAGTCTCTAGAATTAGTGATTTCACTTTCATTTGTCAATCAAAGTATGCTACTTCCATCTTAGAAAATTTTGGTATGAAACATTGTAAAGGGATTGACAACCCTATGGAGCAAGTTGTGAAAGTTTTATTGAAGCATCCTTTGAGGACCATCACACTTTATAGAAAGCTTATTGGCCCCTTGATCTATTTAACAATCACTAGACCTAATCTAACCTTTAGTGTAAGCAAGTTGAGTCAATATATGCAAGATCCTTTAGTATGTCATTGGAAAAGTGCCAAAAGAGTGCTTAGATACATGTCATCTACTAAGAATTTTGGCATTGTCTATCAAGGGACTAATTTGTACTTGAGAGCATACTCAACTTCAGATTTTGCAGGTGATAAGATGGATAGAAAATCCATAAATGCCTTTGCTACATTCCTATGTGGAGGAGTTATATCTTGGCTTTCAAGAAAGCAAGATACTATCTCCCTATCCTCTTGTGAAGCCAAGGAAGTTCTATGGCTCAAAAGACTTTTGGAGGAGCATCGTGTGATCAAGGATAAGGAGACTCCATGCATTTATTGTGATAATTAAACACAACAACTTGCCACCAATCCTATCTTCCATGCTTGAACCAAGCATATCGAGATTGCACAACACTTTATAAGGGAGAAGGTGCAAGCTAAGGAGATCAAGCTTTTTCATGTTTCATCATCTGAGTGTGTTGCTGATATCTTGAATAAACCATTGCCAAAGGATTAATTTATGAATTTAAGATATGCACTTGGTTTTGTAGATAGATGTACACTAGATTTGCCAAGCTAGATTTTGAGGAGGAGTGTTAAAATTGTCAAATTCTAGCTATCAGGTCTAAGTTGATTTGTACATAACTTGATCCCACACATGTGGAGCATGTTCCCATGTGTGGATGATAGTCATAAATGCATCTAGATTTAGTTAGATTTAATTTGTCTTGATTGACTCAAGTACGAACTAGTTGGAAGCTAGTCAAGTAGAAAATTGCCATGTGGCTTTCATTGATAGATCTAGCATTCCCATGTGAATGAGACATGGTTCCCACATGTGAGAGGTTTCTCAGTTCAAAATCAATAACAAATACAAAATAGATGGCCAAGAAACGCCTAGCGCTGGCTAGGCTTTTTTAGGCCAAAAAAAAAAACGTCATCAAATTTGGTGTAATTCCAAACTTGACACCTTTTCAAATTTATTAATTTTTTTTTTTCATTTTGAATATTGATGTACATTTTTGCTAATACACATAGTTTGTTTTATAAAGAATTTATCCCTTTTGCAATACCCAATGGTGTTTGTAATAGTGGGTGACTGGTGAAGATGGAGCTATTAGGCAACGAGCTATCTAGATATATTCTTGATCTAAGTAATTTAAGAAGCCTTATCTGAGCCACACTTTCATCCCCAAACAATAATAATGTTAGAAAAATCCTCATGTTAGAGAAGTGCTCGCCACCATACAATTTGTCACAAGAGTGCTCGCCATGAAATGCTCGCTAATAGATCGCACCCACAAAAAGAATTTCACAACATTTGTTCGAATCTTGTTCAGTGGAATATGATGATTCAATAGAAATGAAAAGACGCTGAAATGTCATGGTTGACTTGATAAATAAATAAAAAATCAGAATCTATATAGTCTCTTGGTCCATAGCCTTTTGTGCTAATATTGTTAGTCATTGTGCTTGTAAAAGATAAAATACTATGCTTCTCAAGCTAAAAAGAAATAAGAAAAACTAAAATATTGAATTGACTATAATGATAGCCTTGTCTAATTTGGTATTTGCTTTGATCTACTAGGACTAATTGATATCATCTATTTTACTTCGCTATTAACTTTAATCTATCAAAACCAATGATTATACTGCTAGCATTTGTGCAAAATTTTCCTTTCACGTTCAGTTGCATAAGTTTTAAATGTAGTCCTTTTCTATCACCTTCTAAGTACTGTATAAATGGCGTTCCTAGCTCCAAAATTGAATCAATCCATGTATCATTTAAAATGACTTCAATTGAATAGCCATCCAATTTCACAACCTTTGCTCGTAAATTCCCAATTTTTGTTCCAGTTGTTTCTTTTTTAAAAAGGCAACAATATGTCAAACTTTCTTTGTTTATGAAGTTCGAAATTTTGCAAATCGACCAGACGATCTCGTATAAACTTTAATTGATTCCAATCACCACCAATGTTCCTTCAGCCTAAAAGTTCAATCTGGAATCCAATTGTGAATTTGTTTGTTCTTTGTGTCATAGACAATGATATTAAGTACGGGAAAAAGAAAAATCTTAAAAGTACCTCATTGCCGATTGTCTTTGTCCTAGCATGTGTTTCAAAGACTTTTTCCAATTTTTCAGTGATCGGTCCTTTTGGAACGTCACAAACAATTGTTTGGTCTAACAAGCACAATTAGGGTCCAAATGTCCAAATTTCTCAAGGAAAAAAATTGTTTTCTCTTTCTCATGAAATGCATCAACAATCTTTTTGTAAGCTCTACGAGATGACCATAAGGTTATCTGAAAACAGAAACAAAAACTAAAACAAAAACATGTAGTTGTTTGTTATGAAGTATATGGGAAAAACATTAAATAGCACTCTAGTAAAAATCAAGAAATGCGTACACCAATTTTTTCTTTCTTAAATCCACCTATGTCTTGATTTGAATAATGCGGTCCAACTTCAATATTGTAACTGCCATTGTTGCTACCAATGTGGGCTGATTTCTTTCAAGATTTTGCTGTATGATTTTTTTGCAATATTATTAAAACTTTAGAAGACTAATCTTGAGCAAAAAAATTCCAAACAAGTGTTGAATTGTGGTGGTTTTGTAATTGTTGTGGATGGTTGCAAAATTTGACTCTAATTTTGTAGTAGTTTTGTCAACTACTACAAAATCTCTAATTGCAACACAATCAAAAATTTGCAAATCTGTAAACTTTGAGCCATTGATGCCCAACAAGTTGTAGGAAGCACTTGTGTTGTTGTCGAAGTATTTTCTCAAAATTATTATACCAACATGGTGCAATAACAGGAATGTCATTATATGCATCATGCAAACCACAATAGTAATAGTCACCTCCGCTAAGCACATTCAAACAAAAATCACCTATCTCAGCATTTTCAGCTTGGTTGTAATTCCAAGCATCAGTATAGGGGTCAGTGACAGTCTCTGCCAATTCATGCATCATTACATTCACCAAAATATCCAAGCCACCATCTTCGGCAACATTACCATTTGGCGGAATCAAAGGTGGTGCAAAAACCGCACATCCTTCAAGAGTGCCATCTTTGCGAGTGGGATATGGAAGGAATTCATAGAGAAGGAGAGTGTTGTTTGTACAATTTTGTGCATAAGTGACATTCCAATTACTCTCATTCAAACAATAGAAGCTATGAAAGCCACAAACACCATCATTGATCAACGTTACGTCCCCACTAATCATCAGGAGGTATATGTTATCTTCACTAACAAGTAACACACCTACTCCTGTCTCGTTCTCACGCTTTAGATTCCTAGTTATGATCTCATAGGAGTCATGGTCGAGTGGGTCAATGGATTTTCCCAATGAATATAAATCATCGGTCTCTCCACCAAGAACCACAACATTGGTGACATTCACACGAGCTCGAGATAGTCAGAATAATAGTGTGAGTATATTCCACCAATTGGATAAGTTTGGAGAGTCTACTATTGGAGAATTTGGGGTAAGGAAAGAATTGTAGTGCGCAAAACATTTTTGAATTTCTTAGGCCATGATCCACACCAAATGAAACAAACCTTAGCCGACCTGTGAATCACCTTTCCATCGAAGGTTTTCATTTTCACCGAAGGAGGTCTTCAAGTTCCCAATGTCGGTGTTGGTTGGGATATCATGCGAGCCTTCGAAGAAGAGTTTTGGAAGTGAAGAAAAGCTTTTTGTGGTAATTTTTTAGATATACAAAATCTATCAAGGCGTGATGATTTATGGGTCTCTATAGTCATGGAATCGCGTGATGAAGAATCATAGGTAGAAACGGTTGTGGCGCTAGAAGTAACAACATTTAAATCATATTGAACATCACACAGAGAAGTCAACACTCCATCTATATTAGACAAATCAGATTCAGTATAGCTGCAATGGAACGCATTGAAAGGATTGTCACGTTTTTTATACTTGCCATCATGCACTTCTTCATCTCAATGGAACTTATGACAATAAATTTAGACACCTTCTACATAGCTTGCAAAGTCATGCCACTATGAGGAGGACTTGAACTTCATGAGTTGGACTATCATCTATATCTTTAGCATTTGTACTTGAATGCGTGTTCTCATAGTCCAAGCGTAATCTCCTAAGAAAAATCTGTGAAAGATTTCAGATCCTTAAGATCCAATCTACTTGAATGATCTTTGGTTAGGAAAAAAAATACACTATCAATTTCACCAATGTAGAAAAATCAGCATCTACACACAATTTGAGATGCAAACACTAATAGAACTTGATCAAACTTGAATGAAATGATTATGTACTGTTGTTGTCCGTACAAAACCAGCAAGCTACTGTATTTCACACGTGTGGATCCAAAAATAGCAAATATAGATCATTCTACACATAGAATTGCAAGCAATCACCAAGATAGTGCACCAATGGATAGTAGAACCCAAGAGAACCATGTATAAGCATGAAATGAGATAGAGAAGAGAGAATATGACTCTCTCCACGAGTTACATCCTTTTATAATAGGTCCAAAGCCTATTTGGCCACTTGGCTTTCCCACCAAAATGCTAACCCTACCAATTTTGGGTCTAGATTCAATGTACCCAACTTATTCAAATTGAATCTACTCAAACTCGCATTCTATCTTTCCCACACTTTCAAAAAGTGTTTATTCAAATGAAATTTAAACTAATGAACTTTGAAAAGTCAACCTCTAAGTCTAAAACAAGTTTTGCCCTCAATATGCCAAATATGGAAATATTGCAAAATGTGATGAAACTAGTTGAATCTTTCACACTCCCTCTTTAACTAGTTTTAGCATAGACTTTGATAATACTCCAAGTGAAGTCCTATGCTTCATGAACAAGTCTTTTCCCAATGCTTTGGTGAAGATATCAGCTACACATTCCCTTGAAGACACATGTTGAAGCTCCACCTCCTTTGCAATGACTCGCTCCCTCACAAAATGATATTGTATCTCAATATGCTTGCTCCTAGCATAGTTTTTGACAATAGAACTTTGATCCATCATAAGAATGATCTTCTTCCTAAGAATAGACCTTCTTTCAATGATCATGTAATGCTCAAAATAGAAACAACCATAATTGATATAGAGAATAGTGTCCACTTGGGATGCTTCACTATTTCTTACATCAATTTTACATGTAAAAATGTGACTAGAACATGAAGAATCAAATGGAATGTAAGTGAGATGATTCCACCATGCTTCCAACTCTGAACTCTCTGGAAAAATATAACAAACAAACAATAAATGTGAGTGATCAACTTTTGCTTGCATGTCTCCTCTTCCTTTGTCCTTTGTTGCCTTGTATCCACCATGATACTCCATGAATGGGCCTCCATCTTCATCTTGCCACAAGAAACCATCAAACCTTGGAAATCCATGAGTAGGTGAGTACATTAATGATGCAAATCCAGCACCACATGACTCCATAAACCAAGTAGTTTGCACTAGTCCATCTTCAAGATCTACTTGACACAAGAAAATGACCATGAATTCACCAAAAATTGACAATCTCCAAGTATTGGCACCAAGTAGCTCAACACTTGAGAACTTAGCCATGGATGAGTGACATAATAAACCTCCAATAGCTTCATTTCCATCAGCAAAATCAGCCAAGAATTCTAGTACAAATCCAACATCAAAACAATGCTCACCAATGTAGCTAGTTTTACCATATCTTGACAATTTGCACACATCCACATGAAATTGCTCAAACATGAAATAGAACAAGTAAAGTAAACTTGAACAACACTTCCTTGCTGCTCCTTTGACCTTACTTGAGTCTTCAATATGCTGCAAAAACAGATCCATAACACCTTTGCCAATTACCTCTCCTTTGATGCTCTTGACTAGCTCCAAATTGCCAACTTCCCTTTTGACTAGTTGAAGCGCTTTGAGATTAACCTCTTGATCTTCAACTTGACCATCAAAGTCATTGAAAAAAATTTGTTTTCTAGATCCATTACTTGATTTTACAGCAAGATAACATCCATCCACTTGCATAGCTCCATGTACACAAGAAGATCCTCCAAAAGATGTTCCACTCTTCATAAGAGATCGATACTCAAGATCCATTGGTTGGATCCACTCCTCTTCTTTCCTTGCTTGATCTATACTTGTAGGCTCATCCAAAGAAGTTAGGAAATCAACATAATTTCCAGAAACTACTTGCTTACCCTTTTGATCATATGTGAGCCTTGAAGGTACTTGTCTTTCTCTTGATGTTCTCCTTGGCTTTTGACTCGATGAAGGTCCATCATCACCACCATCCAAAGTAGGATCCTTCTCATCAACATCAAGAATGTTAGATCCATCTACTTTACCATCAATCATGCTTGAAGACACCTTTGGAATGTTTCCCTCATTGAAAATGACATCTCTACCAACAATCACTTTGTTAGTAGAAGGAATGTAGACCTTGTAGGCTTTACTACCTCACTATATCCAACAAAAATACCTCTTCTTGAAGATGGATCCTCCTTGGTCCTATCATCAAGAGTAATGTTGACATAGCATGTGCATCCAAAGGTTCTTAGAAAGTTGACACTCGGCCTCCTCTTGAATAGCATCTCAAAAGGTGTCCTTCCATCCAAAATAGCACTCGACCACCTATTGCACAAGAAATTGGCACACAACAAAGCTTGATCCCAAAATGGTTTGTCAAGATTAGCACTTAACCTCATAGCTTTAGCACTTTCACATAAAGTTCTATTCTTCCTTTCAGCCACTCCATTTTGTTGTGGGGTCCTTGATGTTGTATACTCCCTCTTGATCCCATGCTCATCACAAAAGGCCTTAAACTTGTTAGATATGTACTCACCACCATTGTCACCTCTCAAGCACTTGATCTTTGTGGAGAATTGGTTCTCCCTGGCATTCTTGGACTTGACAAAGACATCATACACTTCATCCTTGCTCTTTAGTAGATAGATCCAACAAAATCTACTAAAATCATCAATGAATGTTACATACATCTTAGCTCCACTATTGCTAATTGTAGTAAATCCATGAATATTCGAATGTACAAGTTGAAAAGGCTTTGTAGATCTAGAAATAAATCTAGTATAAGGTAGTCTATGTGACTTAGACAAAGCACAAGACTCACAAACATGCTTGTCATTACATAATAAACTTGGAAGACCAATCACAACCCTCTTCCTTGCCATTGCCTCCAATGACTTGAAGTTGAGGTGTCCCATCCTTTTGTGCCAAACCTCTTGAATAGAACTTTGCTCCCTTGCAACACACATCCAACTTGGTTAGCAATACCACAAGCATCAAGTTTGAACAACTTCCCTTGCCTTTTACCTTTTCCAATCAAGACATCCTTCCTTTTGATCAAACAAGCATCTCCATCAAACTCCACCTTGAGGCCCTTACTTAGCATTTGACTCTCACTAAGCAAATTCTTGGTAATAGATGGAATAAACAAGACATCCTCCAAATGAACATTCCTATTTGTAGAGAGAGAAATAGGAATTGTGCCAATCCCTTTGATTGCACACTCACCATCATTGGCCGTGTAGATCACCCTCTTGTCATCTCCATATGCCAACAAAGAAGTGAAGTACTCTTTGTGAAAGGTCATGTGTGAACTTGCTCCACTATCAATCCACCAAAGATCTAGATCTCCATCATTCGCAAGCATACATGAAGACATCACAAAAGCATCATCATTTGCATCTTGCACATCCAAACCATCCTCATCAAGAGTAAGATTACCTTGCTTGTCTCCTTGATCTCTCTTCTTCTTGTAGCACTCACTTGCAAAGTGTCCTTTGATGCCACAATAGAAGCACTTGAGCTTTGATCTATCCTTCTTTTTGCTACTTGAAGAAGCATCCACTTGATCTTGCCCTTTAGACCACTTGCTTTTGGTTTTGCCCTTGAATTTGCCCTTTGTGAACATAGCATCCTCTTGAAGTGTCGATGTAGATCCACCTCTTGCTTGAAGCCTATATTCCTCATTGATCAAGATCTCTTGAAGATCCATCAGAATTGGCAAAGTCTTTTGAATAGCAATACTTTGAACAATGTTAGCATGAGCATCCAACAAGCCATTAAGAATCACTTGAATAAGTTCTCCTTCCTTAATGCTTTCATCTATGCAAGCTAACTCATCATTCAATGCTTTCATTCTCAAAACAAAAGTACTTGGAGTTTCTTCATTCTTTTGCAAACAAGAAAAGATTTGCCTTCTTAGAGTCAACACTCTAGAAGTAGACTTGGATTCATAAAGCTTCTTCAATGAATTCCAAGCTTCCAAAGATGATGTGCACTTACCAACTTCCTTGAGAAGTTCATTGGTAACATTCATCTTTATCATGTGTAGAGCCTTCTTGGCCCTCTTGTCATACCTCAATTGATCTTGTTGTGTTGCTCGTCTCTCCTCCAAACCTACAACAATATCCAAAACATCATTCATCTCAAGAAGTGACTCCATCCTCACTTTCCATAATGAATAGTTACTTGAGGTAAGCCTATCATTGGCTTCCAACATGACTCCAATTGAGGTTGCCATGTAGCAATGACCTGATCTTCTCTTTCAACCTGCTTCAATGCACAAAGCACTCCTTTGAACAACAACAAATGCTTTCAAAAAGAAATCACCAAGATTTGAAACTATCTCACAAATTCTCTTCTAGCACTTATCCAAGCAAATCAACACATAGAATCATAGAATCTTGATCAACCTATGATCTATCCTCAATCTAATGACTTTTGTCACTTCCTAAGATTGAAACACACTCAAATGAAGTCCAGCAACCTCACTATCTAGAGATCCAATCAAAATTAGGGTTTTGACAAAATCACAAAAAATTGACTATTCCAAATCTACATGCAAATGCTGAAAATTTGATATGCAATCTATAAGCCACCACTTAGGCTGAACCAATGATCCAAAAATCGGCCAAATCCAGTATGTGAGTTCAAAAATCGGAATTGAACAAGTATATTGACCTATTTAGTATTTTGATCTACAAAAGATCCAATCTACAAAAGCAAAAAACTTGATTTTGGTGTAGAATCCTCTCTAGCACGCTCTAGACTTGATATTTTCACCAAATCATTGATAGATCTGATTTCCTCCTTCATAACCTGAAACACAAGCTCTGATACCATGTGAAAGATTTCAGATCCTTAAGATCCAATCTACTTGAATG
This sequence comes from Diphasiastrum complanatum, assembly GCA_029204225.1. Classification (NCBI taxonomy): domain Eukaryota; kingdom Viridiplantae; phylum Streptophyta; class Lycopodiopsida; order Lycopodiales; family Lycopodiaceae; genus Diphasiastrum; species Diphasiastrum complanatum. The sequence goes on along the minus strand of MU834366.1, from coordinate 31,078 downwards.
ATCTTTGGTTAGAAAGAGAAATACACTACCAATCTCACCAATGTAGAAAAATCAGCATCCACACACAATTTGAGATGCAAACACTAATAGAACTTGATCAAACTTGAATGAAATGATTATGTACTATTGTTGTCCTTACAAAACCAGCAAGCTACTGTATTTCACACGTGTGGATCCAAAAATAACAAATATAGATCATTCTACACATAGAATTGCAAGCAATCACCAAGATAGTGCACCAATGGATAGTAGAACCCAAGAGAACCATGTATAAGCATGAAATGAGATAGAGAAGAGAGAAGATGACTCTCTCCACGAGTTACATCCTTTTATAGCAGGTCCAAACCCTATTTGGCCACTTGGCTTTCCTACCAAAATGCTAACCCTACCAATTTTGGGTCTAGATTCAATGTACCCAACTTATTCAAATTGAATCTACTCAAACTCGCATTCTATCTTTCCCACACTTTCAAAAAGTGTTTATTCAAATGAAATTTAGACTAATGAACTTTGAAAAGTCAACCTCTAAGTCTAAAACAAGTTTTGGCCTCAATATGCCAAATATGAAAATATTGCAAAATGTGATGAAACTAGTTGAATCTTTCACAAAATCCACTATGGTATCCCCATTATTTTGTAATATAGAATCCCCAAAACTCTTCTTCAACAACTTGTGATTGATAATATCATTTCTAACATTCTTTTGAACATCTATCCTTATTTGAGCAACAACAATAATATTTGTCGAATGGATAAGCACACTTACTGAATCAAAAGACTAGCTTCACTAGCTTGTCAAATCTTGGTGTTTAGATGTAGATCTAAGATCACTTCACATGAGAATGTTCCTCAACCTGTTAAGAACCTGAAAACACACTTGCGTAATGGTTAAAACCTTCCAACAAATGCTCCAATCAAATTACATAAGGAGAGTTACTTACATGCTCAACAAAGTACACCAAAATTTATGCCAAAAGATTGCTACAATCTTTACAAAATGCTCTTCACAATGGAGCTCACAATATGTTCACCCAAAAAGGGGATCTTTCATCCAAATGGGAGCTTAGCTCAGCCTTTAGGAGAATTACAAACTCACTCAGAAGAGCATTTGTCATCCACTTAAGGAGAAGGTTCATCCACTTAAGGAGAGTGTTCATCCACAAAGTGGAGATTGTCAACAATAGAGTGAAAAGAACATTGTTAGTATTAAATATACACAAGCCTCACAACCAACAAATGATTAGAAGAGATGATCTGATCCAAAACAGCTTCAATAAACCTGAAAAATGCTTTTGATCCACAAGTTCAACTCACAACACAAAGGTTAGTAAGATTTGATCAACAATGCAATGCATAATCATGCTAGAACTTGATCCAACATCCAAATATCACCATAAATGAAAATCTTACTAAAAATAACAGCCAACTAGCTCTGATACCATGTGAAAAATATGGATCTTGAATGGATCTAAGATCCCAAATGATTTGGCTAAGATCTTTGCATAACAAGCTACAAAAGCTAGAAATGGCACCCAAGAACTTGCACGAGCATTCTAAGAACTAAAGCTACTATTGAAATGTACTGATGGCGGCCAAAAACAGCAGCAAATAGGCCATATTACAATAGCCTACCACTTTTGGAAACCTCCTAAGATCATACACAAGAGCTTGAAGACAACACCAACCAATGTTCGCAATGGAGGAAGAAACTGTGACAATAATCTATTGATCTCACTCAACAATACAATAACCTTCTTCAACCTTTTTCTCCACGCATTTCCTACAATTTATGGATGAGAAAGATGACTCTCTCTCCTCTCTCTAGAGATACTTGACCCTAAATAGCTAAAAATGACTTATATGACCAAAATACATCAAAATGGTCTCATTTCGAAGGGTATGAAGTTTGACACTTTTTCATACTAAAAAAATACAGTAAATAAAAAACTTTAGGCCTGGTTCACACGTGTGAAACTTCGGCACCAAAACTATTTACAAAAATTGCCATTTTAGGCCTCAAACTAGCTAGGAAATGTTGACAATTTTCACATATTATGGCGTCTGAACTGTAAAAAATAACTTGGTCAGTTTCTTGGAGATCAAGATTGCCTATTGCAGCTTTTGGCAAAACGCCTATGGATCAAGGTACAGAGGAGGAGACAGGTCTACAAGATGAAGGCATGTTGTTGGGTGGTGCTGTGACCCCCATAAATCCTGAAAGTGCTAGGTTCCCCTGCTGTTGGTGTGGACACCTTTGCTTGTTATTTCTTGGCTAGCGCCCTACATAGGGCATGTAGGTATCTGCCGAGAAGATGGTGTCATATTGGATTTTGTTGGAGCTCATTTTTTTAATGTGGACAATTTTGCCTTTGGAGCTCCTACTCAATATGTCAAAAAGGTATAATAGCTACCTACATGGCCATTGCTATGATGATGAAGCAAACTAATATATTTGCTTTGCGTTCCTGATTCATTATGCATCTGCCTCAAATAACTCAGCAACCTGGTAGAATTACCATTGTACTAGCTTATTAATGTGTTCATATTGATTCTTGCCTTCTGATATCACAATTTTTAATTCACTCCGGCAATCATTATCCTCGTTTCCTTTCTATTGATTTCTACTCATTATAGTATCATTCTTTTCTAGCCAATTTCCTTTTTCTCGGCATCTCTTAGATATGTTCGATATAACAACAATTAAAGAAGTCGTTTATTTATGGATGAGACGAATATAAAAGAATTTTATGCCTCCATTCTTGCCTTTAAAAGCAAGTGTTATGTCTGAATGTTTTCTTTGCCTAATGCATTTTCCATCCAAGAGCAGAGTATAGATAGCTATAATTCAAAATTTTACCTCATGACTGATACATTTCTCTATGCAACATGTCTCAGGTTTTCCCATTAATATATTATCGGTGATTTTATTTGACCTAATTTGCATATGCGGCAACACAGTTTCTATGAACTAATTATCAACAAAGCAAGGGGAAAGAGTGGACCTGTAAGTTGGAATATATTGTGTGCAAGCTAGCAGGCATCTTCGTAGATTGAAATATAGTTTGGAGCACGGTTTGAAAAGGACATGTTGTAATTTGTCAACTCATTAACGTTGAAATGAATTTCTGAGGATCTTTTAACTATGGATCTCTCAAGAATGTACTATGTATACAGCTATTCCATTTTGAGGTCCTTAGGATTGTAGACTATGTATGCAGTTGTTTCACTTTGATGTACATTCGAACAATTGCAGATGCCACAATAGAAAAAGATGAGATACTTTTTCTTTGAGCAAAGAGTCAGAGATTTATCTCATTGTAAAGAATGTTGAGTACATGTCAATATTAGGGTGGTGATTTAGTCCGGTCAGAGATTTATCTCATTGTAAAGAATGTTGAGTACATGTCATGCCAATATTGGGGTTTTGATTCAGTCACATGCAAGCCAGATTGTAGAACGACATTGGTACGAAAAGAACAAGCATATATTTCCTGCTTTGACATGGGAGGTATGTATCAACGTGTCATGAAAGTCCCAAAAATTTGAGGGCTTAGTGTTTCGTTCCGTATGTACGAACCTCAACACATTCTATACATACAAAAAACGAGCTAAGAAAGTTTTTGTTTCATTTTTTAAGGACCAACATGGTTTCTACTGTTTTGGGCAATATTGCACATCTCCAAGAGATTGTTGTGTAATAAAAGCTATTCAAATTGCTTTCTCATTTAACATCCATCTGCATACCCTCTGCTTATCCATGAATCACTCTTACTTTGGTTTGAAACGGATATAGTTTCAAACACGCGGTCACTGGCTTATGTGGATTTCTGAAAGTGATCTTCATTATTAAAAATGCATAACATTAGACCATTATAGGTACCGAATATTTTGCTTGCTCAACGCTCATTCAAAAAATTAAAGATCATTCGTCTGTCAATAAAATAGCGAATTCCTTTTGTAATTCAGAACGGTTGTACGTAATGATTGGCAACAAAAGACTGGCAACAAAGCACTGGCAACAAAGCTCAGACTGGCAACAATTAATAGCATTAAAAAAGCAGGAGCACAAAGCTCAGACTATCTGCGTTCGTGATATCTCCTCTAAAACTGATCCCCTAGCGACAGGTAAGGACTTACTATCCACACTTTCATATGAACAGGAGGATTGCTTGGAGACAACATGGCGAAGTAAGTTTGATGCCTCGGTTATTTTCATTCGTTTCAACTTATCTATTGTCCTATTAAGAGGTTGTTTTTCCTGTATAGTCTATTGTATGATATCTCTCTAGCACAAGTAACAAAATTGCTTATATATTTTATTTGGTTTTCTAGCTAACGTAGGATAATTGCTTATGCATTTTGTTACGTTTTTTTGCATTTCCCTCCACTACCCACATTACTCTCTATATATGTTGTTGAGACCAGAGACATGTATGATGCAACCACTCTCTCTCTCTCTCTCTCTCTCTCTCTCTCTCTCTCTCTAAACCCTAAACACATACCCACACACTCTTTCCATATCTCTTTCTCTCTCTCTCTCTCTCTCTCTCTCCCCCTTTTTGTAAACCCTAAACACACACCCACACTCTCTCTCTTCCTCCCCCTCTCTCAACCCAAAACACACCATCTCTGTCTCTCTCTCCCTCTACCCCTCTCCATTTTCCTAAACTCTAAACACACACACACACACACACACACACACACATGCCCCCTCCCTTTACCCCGCGAGCCATTTGCTATGTTTTCTCTCTCCCTTTCCTGCTCTCTCTCTCTCTCTAACCCTAAACACACACACTCTCTCACTCTCTCTCTCTCTCTCTCTCTCTCTCTCTCTCTCTCTCTCTCTCAATTTAGTCGCGTGAGAAAACAATCCACAATCAGCCTCTTGCCATCATCAAAAGCATCAACCACCACCTAAAACGCCCTCTTATCCAAAACACAAACCATCCGCAATCAACGTCCAACCAAAACACAAACCATCTACAATCAACGTGGCCGCCCGTCATCGACGAGCTTACCCACTAGTATATATCTATATATATATATATATATATATTGCTATTTTCCTCTCCGAAACCCTTATTTCACAAAAACCCTAACTCTTCATGCTTTTACACATCTTATGAAAGAGTTTGAAACAGCAACCACCATGATATTTATAGGCCTTTAGTTAAAACAAACCTTTGACTATGGATTAAACATAAGTGCACGTGTTCCATCAATAAAACTCTCTTGACCCACATAGTTGAGACCCTAAAATACATGTGGACCAATAGGTTTCCTTAATGTGTTTTGTCAATCACTACTGAGATTCTCTTCACTATATTGCTAAATTTCCTCTCCAAACCCTAATCTCCCAAAAACCCTAGTTTTTCACGCTTTTCATGTGAAAGGTCTCATTGACACATGTTTGACCCTAGTTTTTCATGCTTTTCATGTGAAAGGTCTCATTGACACATGTTTTGAACAAGATTACAACATTCAAGATAATTATACGTTTTCAGTAAAAACAAAAGATTCATTATGGGATAATGTCAATCTCAAAAATTTAGTTGACTAGCGTTGTTCAAACCCTAAAATACACGTGGACCAATAGAATTAGCTAAAATGTGTTTTGTCAATCAGTGCTGACATTTGAACAGGTTCCAACTTCTGTTAGTTGCTACCAGGAATTGAAGAGCAGCACCACTTGCTTCAGGATTGTTTATCATTTTGCACATCAATTGTGCTCCTGTTGGGGATGCAGACTTCCTCCTTTGCATGCTTTCTATTTCTTCTTGTGGATGACGGCTGCATCTCAGGAAAGAACATGTGGTTGTATGTGATCTAACAATATCTAACAAGGGTACAACAAGAAGTTGCACACCCACCCAGATAATTGATCATGTGGCCAGGACATCTCTCTCTCACACACACACACACGCAGGCGCGCGTGCACACACACACAGTCATAACGCATGTTCACACTGAGTACTTAAAAATGGTAAAGAATGCCTGCAATGGTACTTGTCACCATCTCAAATTAAGGGGCAAATAAATTCAAAACTGCAACCAGGTAACTGTGCCATGTATGTAGCACTGACAACTAAAGCAGAAAATAATTGTACAAGCATACACAAAACCAACCCAACTTTGCCATGGCTCTACTAGACACCAACTTTTGATTACTTTGAACATGAAGCATGAAAGGCTTACCCTTTGCACAGTTTGAATCTTAAAAAAAGATCATTAATGTTTGACAGAGAACGTTTAAAAACTTCATTCATTTTCATAAATACTACCAGCTAGAATCTAAGCTATAACAGAACAAGTATGATGCTTTTACCACTACAGAGCTCTCAAAACCTCTACAACCATGTTGCTTGGGAAAATTTAAGCAAGTGGAAAACTTCCATCTTGCTTCAAAATTTAATTATCACTTTCTAGTGATACTATATGATACATACAGCAAACACAGAACCTTCAACTTCTTCCAACAATCCAGCTTAACAATGCATTAATGTGCCTTCGACTCCACCATTGAAGCACAGGATTAACGTCAGAAACACCTTTAGGCTGAATCTAAGAACTTGAAGACATATATCTGCATAGGTCGATATCAGTGTAGAAGTCCATACCCTGGATCGACCTCAAATGCTGGAAGAGTTTCGTGTGATAGCATGAATCAAGCTGAATTACAAAATTCCAGAAATTCACTTCATTAACAAGAAAAGTAATGCTTTTGAAACAGAGTAAGAGTAGGCCAAATCTCAACTGGAGTCCGCTTTGACTTCATAGCCTAAACCTTCATCATCCTCTGTCAAAGTACCGTCTGGCCATTCGTCACCTTCTTCATCACCTTCTGACCATTCCTCACTCTCTCTTGCTTCTTCCCCTCCATCAGCATTGCTTTTCTGGACATCCCCCTCACATTCTGTGGCTTCCTCCTCTCCATCAGCATCCCTTTCGTTGCCATCATCATCATCTGAAAATAGTCCATCTACATCTAGATTAGCTTTCATTTTTTCTCTCTGGTCCTGCAAAGACTGGTCTTTATTATGAAACGGTCCTCCCATAACAAATGACAATTCTGCTTTCTCACCGAGAGGGTTTTCAACGTACTCTGTGCCAAGTCTTTCTTGGAACTTTGAATCACTGCAATTCAGGAACCATGAAAGAGTACATTTAATTCCTTTCTGTCTGATCTGCTTATAGCGAGGCTGTATTCGGTCCTCGAGATTGTAAGTAAAATAGGCAGGAAAATCTACCAAATCTTGGAATGGCCTTTTCATTTCTTTCTTGAAAAACATCAAATTAGGACTCAATGCATAGTCTATGCTAAGGGCAAGGATCTGGGGACAGGCAGTAGCCATCTTTGCTATGTCATTTTCTTTAAAGTCACCCGTCTTTCTAAGGAAATTCACTCTTTCCAATGCCATGCGTTCGTTGATCACAATGATCTGTGGAAGTTTTTCTATGATTCTGGCTACATTTTCTGGTTCAACATGAAGCTGCTTGGTAAGCCAGGTATGCTTTCCAGCCAGCTTTTGCTCTGCATTGACTGCAAAAACATCAGGAAACTGAGCAATGATTGCAGGTAAAGCTTGCTCTCTTACACCAGCACCAATAAGAGCAGCTATTGCAGGCCTGATCTTATCATCCAGTCCCAAACCTAACAAATAAGGATGCTTTTCCAGAATTTTGGCCACTGCTTCCTTTGGCAATCCTAAGCTGCTGATATATTCCACTTTTGGTTTTATGTTGTTCCCAACCCTCATGCCTAAAATTTGAGGAAATTCAATCAGCATTGGACCAACTTCTCGAATTCCAACACCGATACTCACAAGATACGCCACCGAAGTGCTTATCGTGCCCTCTAGCCGAAACCCTAACACATCCGGGTATTTCAATAGCACCTTGGACATATCCTTGCGATCAATTCCAAGGCCTTCTAAGTACCACACCACTGGCTGCAGATCCACGACAACACTTGTATGTAAAACCATAGGGTATTTTCTGAGGAAAATGGGCAGGACCTTGGAAGTAAACCCTAGTCTTTCCAGATAATCTATCACAGGAACCATGTTCTTTTTCACACTGCAACAAATCATCAGTGGATACTCATTGATATGCTTTTTCTCCAGGCCTAGTTTCCTCAGAAAATCTAAGCGCTCCTTCACAACATCGATGCTGGTTGGGAGCTCGACCGACTCGAACTCTCTGGTGTCGATTCCCTCGGCTTTGAGAAAGCTGATGACATCCTCTCGTGCACTGATTTGGGTCTTGTATTCCTGAACTACTCCCCATGTTACCGAAGGCCGCTTGAACGGTGCGGCCTCGGTGGATGCCGCTCTTGCAGGCAAAACAGGGAGTGATTTTGCCACTTGACCTAATTCACATCTGATGCACTGTGCACGCCAAGCTGGGGTCTGAGCCTCATGCCATATCCTTCGGCCCGCTTGCAGGGGCAGCCTGAGACGGATCATTCCCAGATGTGAAGGCACATTCACGGATCGTGCAATTCTGTTGTGAAAATGCCAGCAGGTGGTGAAGATGTGCAGTACTGGAGTATCCAATGGCATCATGGACTGCGCAAACCCTACCCTACCCTAATTCAGGCCCTGCAAAACAACGCATTATCCAAAATGACAGCAAAGTTACAGATAGAAGAATCAATTGAACAGGAAAAGTAGCTCTGCTCGTGCCTTGGATCGCAACAATTCCTTACATTCAGCAATCAAATCCTCGCTTCTTCTGCTACCATGGACGAAGAAGAAAAGAAAAAGGAGGGCAAAATAAAAGAAAGGAGTTAAGCTGCTGAGCCCTTAAGGCTAAGGGACATACCCTAATCTAAGGGCTTTAGGGTTTTAGACACATGGAGTCCAAGTGTGCACCCAAAGTGGCACATCATAGGTCATCACATTAACCACCTAAAGCTCCATCACGAATCAACTTTGGAGAAGTTTTGCTTAGAATCTCATGGTGAACAAATACCACATCCATGTGATACGAGTACTGAATGTTTATTTGCACTATTGGGTGGTAACTTTTGTAGATCAGTTGTTAGAGAGCATGAGTGTTGCTTTTCTTGAAGAGGAATGAATGATGGAAATTGCAATTTAAGGACTTTCTTCTAGTGAACCTACTTTGTGCGTTAATGGAAATCCTTACAAACTAAGAAAGTTTGCTAAGGGTGTTGAAGGCAATTCTAAAATCTACGAGAGTTGAGGGTATACATGTTGTGTGGGGCACGTGCCACGAGTTTGGGAGTGCCTCGAGCCCCAACTTATCTTATGGTAGTTTCATAGACATGGGAGAGTAAGTGCATTTTACAAGATGGACTTATCCCCACATCAATAAGGGCACAAGGGTTTCACATAATGCCACCTTCTAGAAGAAAGTACAAATGGATTTAATATGGAGTTGGATGAGGTAATAGGCAATTTCATCCATTCTCCCATATACACTTACTTGAGTTAGAGTAATTGAATGTACCAAGAGACATCTCTAGGTAGTTGGACACCCATGTTGGCATCCATTCTTTCCACATAGGATGCCACCTAGGTTTAAGTCTCTCTCTCTCTCTCTCTCTCTCTCTCTCTCTCTCTCTCTCTCTCTCTCTCTCTCTCTCTCTCTCTCTCTCTCTCTCTCTCTCTCTCTCTCATGTGGCTTGGGGGTGAGACTATTTTTGATCGGTAGCTTCTACTTGGTTAGGCAATTTTTCTCCATAGTTATTGCTTTGTGTGTGCCTTGTAAGCATGATCTTGAGGTGCTTCTCCTTACACTGGTATCAAAGCAAGGCTTACAAAGATCAAAGGATTTAAAGTTGGTGAGCTTTTCATCAATTTTTTATTAAAAGCAATCATTTTTCTCTTCTTGATGGTAAACAAATTTTCCAAGTAGGTGTTTTCTCCAGGGTGTTCATTTGCTTCTTGCTAAGATCCATCAGTAGAGGCATTCTCCATCGCAACTATATTGATTGTGATCCAATCTATCTTGTGTTTTTTATAGTAATTTAGTTTTATACTTAAATTGCTCATAAGTTGTTGTAATTAAGTGTTTCCAGCCCATGTACTTGCTATTATGGATTTAATGATTTCATGTTGGTTTATACTAAGTCTGGACTACGTTTTGGTCCAAAAAGCTTGTTTTTGGGTGTTTTTGTCTAGAAATGGATGGTAAGAGCTATTTCATATCAAAATTAGATACGTTAAGGACTGGTTCAGGCTTTTTTGAGGTTAGAAAGATTAGTAGGTGCTTGCATGAGAGAGTTATCTATCAAAATATTGAAAGAAAAAAAAAATCAAAAAATAGTAAAAAAAAATCACTTTTTGAAGGTTTTTTCAAATTTTTGATGCATACAGCCATTGGATTGCTTGTAAACTTTGCATGCATGTTTATCAACATCATTTGAAGTAGTCGTATTAGTATGAGCACAAGAAACGAGCTAAAATTGAAGATTTTCAGGGATATTTGGTGATATAATTCTCCGAAACCAAAAAGAGATCAGTGATAGAGCTAATACAATTAATTTAGTAGTCATAAAGCAATTTCGGCAAATTCAACCACTTTGATTAATTGGATCAATTGGCATCAAAACCACTAAAGAAGAAAAAGATAAAAAAATTTGTGTTTCATTTGCAACTAGTCTGGACATATGATGAAGTTTTGTCTCGAAAGAAAGAAACCTACGGCACAGATGATCAAAATCCTAGGGGGTAAAGGTAAAACTTTGGAAATTAACATGTTTGATAATGAGTGTGAATGTTCTTTTAATATTGCTTCTTTCTGGTCTAATGAACTATTTCGATTAACAAGCACATTTAAAGATCAAGAAGTTGGTATTTTATTAGATATTAGTTCTACTCATAACTTCATTAATTCTCGTCTCTTGTGCAAAAACTTAGTCTGACAACTGAGGGCATCAATCATATATGCAAAGTTTATCTAGCTTCAAGAGCAGAGTTAGAGACTTGGAACGTGAAAGTGCTGAATCTCCCAGTTTTGATACAAGGACATAAAGAATTAGTTGATTTTCATGTTTTAGACCTAGCCCGTACAAATTCAATTTTTGGTAATGAATGGTTATTTAGTAAATTGTCTTATCTGGCTATTGATTTTGAGAAACATATTCTCACTTTCAAGGAGGGTAATAAGGTAGTTATTTTATTTGACGACAATTTTGTACATCCATCAGATGAAATTTCTACAGTTAATATGATCAAAATATTTGTTTATTCATAGTATGAATTTTTTTCAATATTTGCTATTCTTGTTATGGATGTTTTTGATGTATATCCGAAGAGTTGTGAATTTTCTACAATTCTTAACTCTATAAGTTTAGATCACAAACAAGCAATGAAAAATCAGATCATGAGTGAATGTAAGGATGATTTTCCATCAGACTTACCTCATGGTTTATCGTCGTCTAGGTCAGTAGACCGCATGATAGAGCTAATTCCAACTAGCCAACCTATCTTTAGACAGCCTTATAGGTTTTCTCAAAAAGAGAAGATAGAGATTTCAAATCAAATAGAAAACTATCTGAGGATGAGGCATATACAACCTAGTAAGTCACTATTGGGCACTCTTGTTCTTTTGAAAGCGAAGAAGGATGGAGGTTTCCAGATGTGTGGGGATTATAGGGGTTGAACAAAGTGACTATTAAGAATAAATATCTATTACCTAGGATGGATGACGCTAGGGTGGTCGCTTAGGTGGGGCTAATTACTTCACTAAGATATATCTCAGGACAGGGTACCATCAGATAAGAACTAAATCAGAAAATGTCCAAAAGACTAAATTTTGTACTAGATTTTTAGTGTTGTCTTTTGGGTACGCTCCATCAAATGATGAATGATTTGTTTCGTCCATATTTGAGAAAGTTTGTGGTAGTGTTTCTAGATTATATTCTCATCTATAGTAAGACCTTTGAGGAATATATAGAGCATTTGAGAACTATCTTAATAACCGACAAGAGCTACTCTACGCTAACAAATCCAAGTGCGAATTTTTTAAGCATGAGCTAGTTTTTCTTGGCATAAGATCATTGCTTATGGGATCAAGATTGACGAGGATAAAATCACGATAGTGGTTGACTGGCTGATTTTGCAAATTTTCAGACAGCTTAAATTATTTTTGGGAGTTATGGTTTTCTTTCGAAGATTTATTGAGGATTATGCTAAAGTCGCAGCACCGCTCAATAATCTAACAAAAGGTACTGTTAACAAAAAGAAAAAGAGAAATCAATCTAGTCCGCTTGTTGTATGGAACGAGGAATTGAATCAATGTTTTGAGAAAATTAAAACTCTGATTGTATCAACTCCCATTTTACATATTACAAATCCAGATTTACCTTATGTTGTGAGAACTAACGCAAGTTATATTGCAATTGATAAGCTACTAGCATTTGAAAGCAAAAATCATTGGTCCACAATTGCATTATACTATGCAGGAAAATGAATTATTTGCAGTTATCCATGCACTTAAGACCTGGAGACACTACTTGTATGGCAATAAGTTTATAGTGTATACGGATCACCAACCTCTTATATACTTTTGTAATCAACATGATGATAGGGGTATAAAAGCCCGATGGGTCGAATTGATGCAAGAATTCGATCATGAAATCCGTTATATAAGAGGCAGCTTGAATTAAGTTGCGGATGCTCTTAGTTGGATTGGTGAATTAAACGAATTGTCTTTCACCTAGATTTCTACATATCTATATCTTTAGATGAGAGAAAAATATGAAAATGATTCTCATTTTGGTCGTATTTGAAACATTTTTTGGACCGAAAGAGATGAGGGCAGTGTTGAGTCAAGTTCATAGGGGTCTCAACTAAAAATGAAATATAAGAAGATTGTAGAACAGTTTACCATTCGAATGGATTGTTATTTTGAAACTGAACAGTATGTGTACTTGGGGATGATGAGCTCACCCGTAAAACTTTGTTTGAATGTCATGACATACCTTGTGCAAGATAGGCTGATATACACAAGACTCTTCATTTGGTCAGAAGAGATTTTATTGGCCAAAACTCAAGCCATGCGTCGAGTCATATCTGATTAAATGCAAGCTCTATCAACTAGCTAAGGCTGAATGTCTGGTAGTTTATTACATCCATTGGATATCCCTGATAAGAGATGGGAAAGCATATCAATGGATTTTGTAATTGGACTTCCAAAGACCCAATGGCAAAATGTTTCTATTTGGATTGTTGTGGACAAGTTAACTAAGTTAGTTATGTTCGTACCAGTTAAGTCAACTATCAAGGCTTCTGATTTAGCCCAGGTCTTTGTTGAAAGATTATTTCGGTTGTATGGACTACCAAGTGACATTGTTAATGATAGAAATCCTAAGTTCACAAGACACTTCTGGTCAATAGTATTCTATAAACTGGAAACTTTTCTTAGTTTTAGTTCTTCTGATCATCCTGAATCTGATGGCCAGTGTGATGACATGTTTTAGTCACATGATAGTTTTTTAAGTTTTTATTTCTCTAAAACTTTGATTATGTATAGTTGCTTTTCTGAAGTAATGAATAGTTTTAGTATTTTGGGAGTTTAAGTGTAAAATCGATATAGGTTGGATTTCTGACTAGATCGAATTTTACTAAGGATCAAATTTCCACTGGATCAGAATTTACAGACCCAATCCAATTCGATCCAAGGTCAGAAAATTATTCGAGTCCGAGAATAGAAGTTATAGCAGTTATGATAGTTAAGCGGTTATCCATAGTCGCGAGACTATAAAGAGCCATTGTACTTCTGATTTTAATAAGACTGTCTCTTTCAAGTAAATGACGAATGTTTGGTAAAGATTGATTGACAACTATTGAGATAACTTAAATCCAAACCATATTGAAGCATATTTCTGAATTGATACATAACAGTACTATTGTGCTTTCGACTAGATTATGAGAAGTAAGATGAGAGGGGATGTTTGATTCCCCGAGTCATTTTGCAGGTTGCCTAGCTACTGAGTCAAAACTGGAGGAAGCATAATCTTGGAACTTGTGGTTAATCCAGTCATGTGTGTAGCGACAGTTAGTTGCTCAATCCAATCATGGTCATGCATGGCAATGTCTAGGATAGAACTAGCCTCAATAAACTATCAGAAAAAAAAAAATTGTGAACTAAATATCCTTTGATAACCAGTTATTTATCTTTTACACAAAATGACAGTTTCCATGAGTATAATGTCATTAATTCTCTCTTTATGGGGAACAATATCTTATATACTACATTAAATACTTTAAAATGCAATTTGGTGTGTTACGACATATGCCGAATTTTGGTGTCGTTGTCGGGGAGAATGGGATGTTAACCCTTGGGAATTATTATTCTGTGGTTCAAGGAATATGATTCAAAATGTCCAGAGGGAAGTTTATTAGAAGCATTCAAGATAGAGACTTGCTTAGACTATTCCTTGGACAGGTTGGCTATTTTAGGAGATTGGTTCCCCTACTTGAACAGGAAATTTTGATCTTAGGAAATCTTTTAAAAACTAAAGAAGAATTTTATTGGACTAGAGGATCACGAGACTTGTTATCAAGATATTGGCGAAGCAATTGAGAATTCAAAAAACCATTCATAGCCCAAAATCACATCAATTCGATCTAGATTCATGAGATGGAAATCCAACGGCTCAACATAGTCCTGCATCCGAAGCTTTAAGTTCGAGACTTTAACATCCCAAATCTCAATGTCCGACCCTAAGGCAAGACGGACCACATAACGGTGATCATTGGCCATGGTGGGCACTTGGAGCTTATGCACAAGTCGAGCATTCAAAAAATTGTGAGTACTACATGAATCAAATAGCACATTCACATCTTTCCCTAAAATATTGCCTCTCACACGAAACAATTAATTAGGCTTGAAAGAGAGTGCACTAAAGTTACAAGTACAGTCACAATATTTTAACAAATTGACTTCCAATTTACCTGCCGATAAATCCATAGTCATGAAACTTAACGACTTTGCTTTCCGTTCGGGGCACTGTTTGGCGAGCATCCCAACTTACAAAACTTCCAGCATATGATTAGGAGTTTTTATTCACAGTTTTCAACCCTTTAGCAATAGGAAGTAGCAAGGCACAAAGCATCTGCTGTTTCTTTACAAATCACTTTGCTTTGCCAGCGATTTACAGTTTGCTTTTGCTTTTGCTTTTATTTACAAGTTTCCAGCATAAGCAAAGTTCCAAAGCAAGATTTGTAGGATTTGCCCACACTATGCCTGAAAAATAGAGGTTATGCTGCCAAAATTTTCTCAAAACTTTAGTTTGCAGGTTACTACAACTATTTTACCCAATAGTCATCTAATATTAACCCAACCATCCTCCAGAATGGCTTTACAGGCTCCTAACACTGCAAACAACTATTAGTTTGCCAGAAAATGAAGCATAAGCCTGTAATTCCACAGTAAGCAGCCATGCAAGCCTGTCAAACATCACCAACACTCAACAGCCAACAGATTAGAGTATTTTTGCTTCTATTCCAGCCTATTTCCACGTTTAAAAACCAAACTGCTTCCAAACAGGCAATAGACAGCATTAAAAATATAGGAATCCTTCATAAGAAGAATAAGGACTGTAAGGAAAAATCCAGCAACCAATAAAGTAATTTGTTGCTCTCACAAAGATGCTAATCCACAGAGTAATCGGCAACAACAGAATTGACACAGAATTCCTTCCAGAAGACAAATTTGAAAAGCACAAAAACCAACCAATTGTGAGCTTGGTAGTGCACTTACCACACAATCAATTGCAATTTGAAAATTATTTCCAACGGGAAGAAAATTCCACAATTCCATTGTTTTGTTGCTTACTCCATCGGATTCTCGAGAAAACGTCGAGATTTTCACTCAGCACTTTCAATGGTAAGTCATGCTTAGACTTGCTCCAATGTAAAGTCCTCACAACAGGACTAAGCATACCATACAAAGCAACAACACATGGAAACCAGTGGAGGTTAAACCCCCAACCAAACCTAGATAGAACGGATCTAGCCCCCAAGGTATGGATCAATCAGAGTCATGGAAAGAGGAGTCACAGTAGCAGCATGTAGCTACTCATCACAAATCAAGCATACACTAGTGAGAGCCCAGTAGGTAGCCCATGCACCACTAGTAGTGCACTGTGACACCTCACTAGACACCTCTGCAGCCTATTTGGCCCACATCATCCAGTTCCCTAATGACTCACTGATAGACCCATACCATCTCCACCACCATGTGTTTAGGCCTACAACCATTAATTATGACCATGTACACATAAGGGCCCAATTCCCTTATAGTCACAATTAACTTACGGGTTGTTGGTCTACCGGTCCCTAGCGTGAACACTCTACCCGAGACCAGTCATGGGCATGACACTTTGGAAGCTACGGTTCCAACAAGACCAAAGCTTGAAAAATCTTTGTCTTTAAGATCGAGTTATGATATTATTGAAGATCTTGGTAATTTGAGACCAAGCATAACGTTTAAACAGCTTTTAGAAGACAATGTCGTCTATCAAAGGCAGCTAAAAGAGTTATTAGTAAGAAGACGAAGGAGGAAACCAAAACTACCAGCAGTCAATATTAATAAGGTTGAAATGGATGATAGAGGAGACCCGTAGATCAAATTACAAATCAAAGGATGTGTTATTTCGAATGTAACAGTTGATTCGGGATCTTGAGTGAACATCATCACAGAGGAGACAGCTCATGAGCTTGGATTAACTAATATCACACCTACTAATAAGTTCTTAAGATTAGTTGACCAAACAAGAAGGAAGCCTATAGGTCTACTCAACAATGTTGAAGTAAAGATCGAAGGGGTTGTATCTACTAAATTTTGTGGTGATAAAGCTAGTGGCAATTCCTACATATCTGATATTGTTGGGTCGACCATGGTTGTATGAAGCTGACGTGATTATTCATTGGAAAAAGCGAGAATTTTGATTTCCTATAAGAGGAACTAATAAGCAAGTCGATATGAGTTGGTAGAAAGATAAATATAAAGGTGAGACTCAATCGGATTCCAATTATACTTCGGGATCTGAGCTTTTTCTAGCCCGGAAACAAAAACGTCTAATTATATAGATATTCGATATCTAGAATGTTATGGATTAGAAGAAGAAGAAGTCGAGCCAAGTGAACCCCAAAACAAAGAGGTACATGGGAAAAGCGAGATAAACCCTACAATGGGAATGATCAACGTAGACGAGGTCCGAAGAATACCTCTTGAGCAGGAAAAAGAAGTGAACATCTCAGTTCGCTTATCCAAATTCGATGGAGGCTTATATTATAAGATAATGAAAGAATTTTTTTGATGTTTTTGCCTGGGACTTAAAAGATTTAAAAAGAATTCCTAATGAATTTGGAGAGCACCGAATCGATTTAAAAACAGACGCTCTACCAATTAGACAAAGGCAGTACAGATTGAATCCCAAATATTTCCTAATGGTGAAAGAAGAATTAGATAAGTCTCTCGAAGCAGGAATAATTTATCCAGTTTTAAGCATTGAATGGGTGGGGTACCACCCATTGTGGTGGTTCCAAAGAAGAAAACTGGCAAAATTCAAGTTTGCCAAGATTTTAGAAAACTATGCAGCAACAAAAAAGGACTATCATTCTTTACCTTACCCTTTACAGATATTTGATGTGTCGTCGATGTAGCATAGGGGTCCGTCACTGGGAGCGACAATCTCGCCTTCACCTGCATAGCAAGAAGAGAGAGAGAGAGAGAGGAGAGAGAGGAGAAAGAGAGTGGAGAGAGGGAGAGAGAGAGAATGCCTAGGTTGAGAAAGGCTTTGGGGGCTCGAGCGTCTACCCAAAGCTATTCTATCCCAACGTAGAGAGAGAGAGAGAGAGAGAGAGAGAGAGAGAGAGAGAGAGAGAGAGAGAGAGAGAGAGAGAGAGAGAGAGAGAGAGAGAGAGAGAGAGAGAGAGAGAGAGAGAGAGAGAGAGAGAGAGAGAGAGAGAGAGAGAGAGAGAGAGAGATGGAGATGGAGAAACCAAGAGAGTTTTATTAAGAAAAGATGGAAGATGCTGCAATACAAAGGAAATGGCTCCCTCTTATAGATTTAGAGGTGAGCCTTCTTCACTCTCATTAGCCACTTCATTGGGAAAAGGATTCTAATCCAAGCCTTTCAAAGAAACACAACTTAAATCTAATGGTGCTAAGAGAGCACAAGGGCACTCACATGATTCATGTGAGTTCTACTTTTGTGCAACTTAGATTCCTTATTTTTCAACTTGACTTTGTGAACTTGGGCCTCAAACTTATTTATTTACAACTAGGGCCCAAGTCACTAGAACACAACTTAAACTATTTAACTAGTGTGCTCATTGGGTTGGGCTTACACACGAAGGACGCCAGTGCCCTTGCACTTATTATTCTACTATATATTTTACTGTGGCGAGGTCCACTAGGTAAGGCTTGGCCAGCAGTATTTCAAGTGGTGGGACCCACTTGTTCACTATTGTGCATGAAATACCCACAACAGGGTTCACGGCCCAAAGTAGTGCCGGTCCCTCGGCAGTAGGCTGCAACTATTGTGAAGGGACGCTGTTGTCGATTCTTTTATTGCTGGGACATGGGTGCTTCAAGAAAAGCATGGGTAGAATTCGCTTACGTAAAACCTGAGGCTTTATTCATTGTTGATCAGCAAGAACCTGGACTTGCCAGATTTTCAATAATACCCATAAGGGTCTGGTGGCCATATCAGATAACCTTGTTCATTGACAATTGGGTAGTCGAGGCATTCCATCGAAGGATCCCAAGATAAATCTTGCTGATATAATGGATTCTCATAGATTGGAGCAGTTGGTCCCAATGTCATAGACTCCCCCAAATTGTAAGGTAGATATGACGTGCTAGCTTGACTTTCTTGTTTGTCCAGATATTCGAGGTATGCCATAACCTGACAACTTTCCTCAACAGTCAATATCATAGATTGAGGACAAGGCTTTGTCATTGTAGGCACTGGTGCTTGCTGTATTGGAGGCCTATTTGGGCTTGGATTCCCTAGATTTGGCCTTTGAATAATGGATATACCCGGATTTGGCATTGGTTTGGGCTGCTGCATAATGGGACAATGAGACTTTGGTTGAATCTTGCTCATTGAGGGACAATCATCAACTTTAGTCTTCCCTTGATCATTTCACTTCCCCGTTGAAGGCTGCGTGATGGCACTGTTCCTTGGATCTTGTGCTGAATTGTCTTCAAGTTGCCCTATTGATGCTAGTCCCCTTGGTAATTCATCACTAAGAGTTCTTTGCACTGATTGTGCCAAGAGTCTTGGTAAAATCCGTTGGACTTCATTGGATGCCAATTTCTTGACTTCCTTAGTTACCATTGGCGTGATGGATTCTACCATCTCTGTTTGTTGTGATGGTTTTACTTGTTTGCTTGAGGGTATCTTTGCATACTTTGGGACTTTTGCCAGATTGTCCTCTTTGTCACTTGTTTCATAACCCGATGGCACCGATATTTTTCTTTTATAGTGCGTTCGAGGTGGAAGGGTCACCACAGGTGTATGTCGGTCTACATAGGCCAAATGCCTCTTGGCTATTTGTGAATTTCTCATCAGGTAATCTCGGCATGGATGATTAACTCCGCATTGTCAACATGAGGGATCAAATGTTGATGGATCCCCTTGATGTGGACAATCAGCATGAGGTGTTTTCCTCCGCATCCATAGCATCTTATCGAGTGCAATACACCATCGCCTCTAAGTTGATAGGCATACACTGGTTATAGATTCTCCTTAGGATCTTCCACAAAGTAGACTGGTAGGCTATTATGGTCCTCCATTGAGTTCGGTGACATGCAAGAACAAAACTCCTACCTTGTCACAGGTTGTTGAAGAAGCTTGTGATTTAGGTTGGTTTATCTGACATCCATCCTTTGGATGAGCTCCTTGTTGGCTTGATTCTGCTTCTGAACATTGAACTGCTGGATCTTGCCATCGACGAACTTGTTGCTCTGCATTCTGTCCTTTTAATAAGAGCGGATTCTTGATTGGACACTTGGTACTTGGATGATCTCCAAAGCAGAAGGTACATTCGTCCTTTTCAAGAAAATTGACTATGCGAGCATAATCTTGATGACGACCTGAACTTGAAGTGCAAGGTTCTTGGTCTTCCGCTGCACTTGATCTGCTTGACTTTGCTGCACTTTGTTGCCTCCCACAGGTTCCCATTCTTGTTGGATCATCATTCGTTATTGACCTTTGTTCCTCCGATTCCCCATCTGATGATTTATAAGAGCGATAGGAAAAATCCCTCATCCCTTGTGAGATTTACATCATGGCAGCATC
Source organism: Diphasiastrum complanatum (assembly GCA_029204225.1). NCBI lineage: Eukaryota > Viridiplantae > Streptophyta > Lycopodiopsida > Lycopodiales > Lycopodiaceae > Diphasiastrum > Diphasiastrum complanatum. The sequence goes on along the minus strand of MU834366.1, from coordinate 10,791 downwards.
CTTACAGAGTTGTACAGGTGACGATAGGATGCTAATTCTGTCATACCAGATCTGATCCTTTTGGACAGTCCAGCATAGTATTTTGCCATAATGATTCATTCAGTAATCTCTCTCGATGATCGAGACTGAAGCGTCTGATCAATATATGTTCTACGGAGCGAACAAATGCACCTCTAAGATCACAGGTGCATCACCCCGTGAAAAGGTCTAATTAGCAATTAGGTTGAATGTATGTTCAATTATATCATAAAAGATATATTTAACTAAGAGACTAAATTACTCTAGTTTAATATGTTGATTCATATTTAGTCGTTTCACATAGATGACCTAGTAAAGGCTTTCCAAAAAAAACGTTTCCCTTCTAGAGGTCTTGCCCATCTTTAGTAGATATATTCTCAAAAAATGATTTAGGCCTCTTCATGATTTATATTTATCCAGCTCATATCTTCAATTCGTGTATATCATGCCATATTTAGGCTGATATTCAATATTTAGAAATTCCATGGCATCACATATCTCCTTCCTCAAGTGTGGAACGTCCTCGTGAACATATAATCTTTATTTCGAAGATCATTCACGAATCATTTAGTTCTTCATATATTCGTGAAGGTGAAAGGATATTTTTCATATGTTCATTCCTTTAGATATCTTTTCTGCTTTAGAGAGTATATGACTTGCTGCTTCATGAATTGAATAGGTTGATTTTGAGTTGATCTTTGAATTATAAATGAGAACTGGAATCAAACTTCAAAACATCTTCAAAACTTCAAAGATCAGGATTCAGCATCACATAGAAACATCACCATTACATAGGCAAGAATGAATATTTATGATGGATTCAATTCTTCATGTAATATTTGGGCTAACTCCAAGTTTTGTTGAGCCTCGTACAACATCAATGTTTCCTTTGATTGCGTATAACGGCCAATTGATAGGTTGCCAAATTCTTCAAGCTTAACAAGGAGCAATGTTCCATCAAACAGCTCCTGAATAAACTTTTCATCTTCATCCAAATCACTGCAAAGTGTGATTTCTTTACAAAAGCGAGCTGAAAATCTTATAAAATAACTTTTAACATAAAGATTTTGTAAAAAAAACAAAGTCTTTGCTGCAAAAGTTCCAAACTGCTAGAACGAATATGTACAAAAGTGCTTATAACGAATTGACTTTCTTTGATCTTGCAGATTGTGTCAAATTTCTACAAAATAGTCAGCAAGATTTCGCTCCCAATCCACGTAAAGACTAAAAAGTTCTGGATACGCCATATTTACATTGATGAACAGTCCAACTTCATCAAAAGTGCCTATGTCCACAACATCTTTTGTTTGTACAATTGGAACTGCGACTTCCGCTTCCATAATTGTCACTTATTGTTTTGATGTCGCAAAAACTGATATTCTTTAATACGAATGTATTCTAAGACATACATAGCTGAAGAACCTATGAATAACTCAACTGATAAAAAAGGCTCAACTGTGAATTTTCCCTGAATTATGCTCCAGCAAAGACATCCTTTCTGTTCGATAGATAACTGGGCCCATAACTAGATAAAGTCATCCTTCTCCCATGGTGTTATCCAGTCGTCGAAGGTGATGCCTACTGCGCCTTTGACTGGTTTCGATGTGGTCGCTTTGTTTGAGTAGCTGTTGTTGCCATGTCTTGAGTTTGTAACTCGACAACTAACTTTTGATCTTCCTGCTGCTACTTGAGATCAGACAACTCTTGTTTGAGCTTGTCGACCTTCGCTACTGCCTCCAAGTATTCTGGATGGTCAGCAACTCCCGAATAGACAGGAACCGACTTAAGTTGTTGCGTCTAATCATCAATTCTCAGTAGGGCCTGTAAATATTCGTCATGAGAGTTCGGCCCTCTACATGTCTGGGTGGTTTCAATAGACAACTCCGCCAACTCTTTTTCGACTAGGGCCTTCTCATCTTCGAGCGGTTGCAATAATCGACTCAAAAATTATCTAGCATCTGGCCTTGGAGTTAGTTCAGTTTCGAGAGATATATCGTGATAGAACCTGCATTGCTGCATAGAGCAAGCACAGTTTTTGTCTTTATTTGTGTCGCTCGCTCCTCCTGTAAATGTTTCTGGAGAGCGGCATTGTGGTTATTGGCATCCAGCACTTGTTGTTACAAAGATTCTCGAAAACGATCCGCAAAATTTATAACAAGTTTTTCACAAATTTGGTGAGTCTCGAAAGATTCTCGAAACGGTGCCATTAATAACCTTGAAAAATTCTCAAAAAGAATCTTGAAAAGATTCTAGAAAAGATGATAGAAAAAACTCACGAAAAATTCTCAAAAAAAAATTTTAGTAGAAATATCTTTTGAACTATTCTCGAAAATAGATAGTAACTATTTCTAGAATTTTTTTGAAATAATCTCTAAAATAGAGATATAGTAGAAAAAATCTCAAAAAAATTGGAGAAAGATGCTAGAAAATTTCTCGAAAAATATAGTAGAAAAATTCTTGAAAAATGGGAGAAAGATACTAGAAATTTTTTTGAAAAATGAAAGAAAGATGTTAGAAAATTTCTTGAAAAGTTGGAGAAAAATTCTTTAAAAAATTCTAAAAAGTGGTAGAAAATTCATGAACAATTCTAGAAAAGATAGGAGAAAAGTCGCAAAAATTTCCAAAAAGATCCTAGAAAAGAATGAGAAAAAGAAAAAAAAATTTGGTCAAAAATAATATTTCTTGAATCTGGACTCATTAATTCGTGTCGGTAATAGTTTGTCTTCAAGTGATTGGAGCTAAACAAAACCATTCTCAAACACCTCTATAGCTTTATAAGGTCTGAGCCATCTCATATGAAGTTTTCTAGGGAAATTTTGATGTCGACTATGATAGATCAACGCAAAGTCATCAGTTTTAAGATCACTTTTCCTTATACAACTATCATACTTTTTCTTTCATTGTTTATGGATTTCCTCCGTTGGTTTTTGTGAATTTGTACGAGCTTCAGATAGTTCTTTGATAGTCGTCAACCTTTTTTTCGATACATTTTGCATCTGTTCATTGAGCTTGAATACAAAAAGTTGTCACCTCAAATTCAATAGGTAAAATAGGATGCATACCATAAGTAAGAAAATAATTTATTTCGTCATGATCTTCTCTGTATTTTGATAAGCCCAGAGAACTGAAGATAATTTCTGATCCCAATCAGTTGCATGTGCAATTGTAATCTTATTCGGGATCTTACATAGTATTTCATTTGCTCTCTCAGTCAACCCATTTGCTCTTGGATTATAAAAGATTGTTTTTCTATGTTTAATCAAAAAATACGTTGTCAACAACCATATTGTGTCATTTGAAAAATGTGTACCACGGTCACTAACTAGTTCAAGAGGACAACCATATCTTGCGATTATAGATTTGAATAAAGACGTCGCGACAATTTTTGCATCGTTTCGTTTCGTCGCTTCTGCTTCAACGTTCTTTGTAGCATAATCCGTTTCAACAAGAATATAACGACACTTGGTATGTCGAGTCACGGGTTTGATCAGACCGACAAAGTCAATCCCCCACTTCTCAAATGGTGCAAGAGGTAGGATTGGTGTCAACGGCCAATTGATTGTTTTTGTTGGCTTTCTAGATCTCTGGCATGGATCACACGAACGTATATAATTCGATACATCCTTGAACATAGTTGGCCACCAGTACTTGGCAGTCAATATTTTATTAACAGTGTTCTTTAAAGCAAAGTGTCCACCAGCATCCTCTGAATGTAAGGCTTGTACAACCTTTTTAATATCTTCGGTTTCGAGACATCTTCTTAGTTGATGATCAGCACCAAGCTTGTACATGACATTGTTAATAATAGTATAAGGTGCTACCTTATATTGAAAAACTATCTTTTTCTCCAATATCCATCCGGATATATCTAATCCTTGAGATAAGTAATAATATCAAAATATAACGAATTTGTAGATGAAATTTTGAATAAATTTTCGTCTAGAAAGTCATCATTAATTGGATTTTCAACTTTTCTTGTGCTGAGTCATGATAGATAATTTGCATTCGTATGATATTTTCCTTGGCAAAGTTCTACTTGATAAGTGAATTCTTGCAGAAGTAGAACCCACCGAGCAATTCGTCCTGATAAATCTGGATTATTCACAAGATACTTCAGAGCAAAGTAAACAACATGAAAAATGAAAGCATATCCCAGCAAATAATGCCGAAATTTCTTAACAGTAAAAATTAATTCGAGTGCCTCCCTTTCTATAGCCGAATAATTCTTCTCTGAGGCACTTAGATGTCGACTTGCATAGTATATGGGATGGTCTTTTTTCTGACCGTCCTTCTGTCTCAGACAGATGCCAATACCAAATGTAGAAACATCAACATAACTATGAAATAGAATAGCCCAGTTGGGTGGTCTTAGAATAGGAGCATTGATCAACCTCTGCTTAAGTTCTTCGAACGCTTTCTGCTGTTCATTCATCCACAAGTATTCCACTTGTTTCTTGAGTAAATGCGTAAGAGCAGCGACAATAGAGGCATGATTTTGGATACATCTCCAATAGTAGCCGACATGTCCTAAGAAAGCTCTTAGTTCACGTAGATTTGTTGGTATCAGGAGGTTCTTTATAAGCCTGACTTTATCTTTATTTCGACATTATTTACTACAAAATCTATATTAACCTTGTTGGTATAGTACGACATATACCAATTTTTGGCACCGTTGTCAGGGATAGCTTAGAATAGTTATAAGAAAACTGACACTTTCGTCTCCATTCCTAGTGTATGTCAGATAGAGAATCCCGATTAGAACACTACCGTAAGCTTAGAGAGGAATTTTTACGAAGACAAAGTGAGAGTGCAAGTCGAAGAAATCTCAACGAGATCACTATCCAGCTACTTGAACTCTTAATTAGCTTCGGTATGGAGGGTCCTGCTCCACATTTCACTTCTATTTCAAAAATCAAGTATGATTATCTTAAAGGAACTACTTTAGATGATGCAGATAGCTATGTGTTGCAATTTGAGTCAATTGCTAATGCAAATAATGAAGGAGATGACGTAGACAAACTGCAAATCTTTCCTGATCTGCTGAGAAAGCAGACATGCATATGGTACAGTCAAGTTGAACCAGGCCGTGTAGGAACCTGGTTACTACTGAAAGATGCGATTTTGAATCTATTTAGAGAAATTGGTTATAAATCTAGAATTCTCGAATGTCTGAACAATGTTTAGAAGAAAACTAAAGAGTCTCTATGAAAATATACACAAAAGGTCAAGAATCTTATAGGAAAATTAACCGGTGTATATCCCGTTGATATGCGGATCGAATGGTTTTTGGTTGGTTTACCACCAAAGATTGATCAATATTGCAGACAAGGGGACATGACTTCCTTAGCAGTAGTAATAGCTAGTGCTGAGAACTTTGAGACCTCAAAACTAGCACGAAAATGACACTCAATCAAAAGATCTCGTAAGTCTAAAACTGATTCTAGTGATAGCGAAGATGATTCAGATACTGAGTCAAGTTTCAGTGCCTCAAGCTCAGAGTCTGAAAGCAGTGATTCATCGAAATCGGAAGCTGATAAAGGAGATAGAAAAAGTAAACGACGATCCAAACGGAAGGACGACACGAAAACCATCGAGGATAAGTTGTCAACTTCTAAAGCTGAAAAGCTTTGGAAGAGTAATATGGCTGATCTTAGTAAAAGATTTAATGATTTGAAAGTGCAGATCTCTGAAGTTGCAGACAAAAGATCGAAAGCTTCTTCTTCCAGCTCGGGAATGTGGTCTACGAAATGTGGAACTTTTGGACATTCTAAGAAAGATTGCACAACTGTGAATGTAAAGTATATCAAAGATCATGCCCAGGAGGTACTCTATTTTTCAAAATGATGCGACTACTAATTATGTTCGGGGTACTGCAGCATCAGCTCAGCAGGATAGACCAAAGTTGGCACCAAGAAGACACAATCTTCTTGAATTTGTTGGACCAACGATGAATCACAAACTACGACTAAACTCATGTCAAGCAACTGTTACAACTGTGGAGAGCCAAGACACTTTTCACCTAACTGTCCTCAGCCACGAATGTCGATTGGTTATGTACCGCTATGCTCGAACTGTAGGGAGCCTTGCCACAAGTATCCTGACTGCCCTTAACCGTAGAAGCCGCAAACTAAGTACCAATATTATGTAGCAACATGAGCTGCTGCAGACTTGAAAGCAAAAGCTTCGATTGATGTTGTTGTGCAGAGGATTGATATTATTGAAGGAAAATTGGCAAAGACAGAAGACCCGTCCTGGCCAAGTGATGTAGAAAAGCTATTCAAAGTCACCACAAGAAGCAAAGGCTCTTTGAAACCCAAACAGAAATCTTCGATGAAGCGCAGAAACTCTTCGAAGAAGAAATCTTCAAGCAAGTCAATGAACAAATCTACAACCAAAGAAGACTATGACCGTAATGCTACAAAATTATTTGCAAAAGACATCTCAGTAGAAGTGAAAGAAAATATCAATATTGAACTATAGTCAACTGCTGCAGAGAAGGTGGTCAAAGACCAAATTGTCTAATGTTGTTATTGACAAGCCAGTCTCAAAAGCAAAGACGAAAGACTATGATATAGTGACTGATATTGGATCTCTTCATCCAAACATCACTTTTGAGTAATTATTGGCAGACAACACTTATTATTGTAAACAATTGAAAGGTATTTTTGTTCCTAAAAAGAAAAAAAAAAGTTTCTTTGCCAGATGCTGGTGTATTGTCTATTAATTTAGGAGATCTTGGCACACCTGAAATTGATGTTACCATTAGTGGATGCTTGATTGAAAAAGTGCCGATAGACTCTGGTTCAAGTGTGAATATAATAACAGAAGACACAACTCATGCTTTGGGGCTGACTGATAATCAACCAACACAACAAAATATCAAGTTAGCATATTCGACGCGACGAAAGCATGTTGGAGAATTGAAGGATGTTACTGTTTACATTCAAACCAAGCCTTTTACAATGAATTTTATAGTTATCAAACCACTTGGTTCGCCATCTTATTCTGTGCAAATTGGACGGCCCTAGCTTTATCAATCAAATGCAAGTGCTCACTGGAAATCCAGAGAGTTGAGATGTCAAACTGGTGAGACCAATAATCGAGATAAGCCAGCAAAACGAATAATTACCTGGAGTCGTGACAAATACAAAGGTGAAACTCCTTTGTCTGACACCAGCTTTACCTCAGAAGATTCTTTTTATGCACTAAATATTTTTTCCAATGCATCTGACATCGAAGTGCAATATTTTGAATGCTATGAGAATACCGACGAAGAGAATTCTTTGATGCCTGCAACACTAAAGCAGATCTTTCGGATAAAGAAATAAAAGTTGCAGACACAAATTTCGAAGAGTCTGATCAAGATTCAAGTGACGAATTTGACGAATTTGAACAAGAATTTGGTAATAAGAATCAGGCTGACGACAAGAATATATCTATGGAGTCAACCATGCGCGAAATTCATGGCCATACTAAGGCCAGTATGACAGAAGGAATCATTCTACCAGATTCTAGTGAACTAATTAAACTTGCACCTGGCAGATTTGTGCATGTGTCAAAATCACTTGGAGAGACGAAATTAGCTGAATTCATGGAATTACTAAAGGAATACCAAGATGTATTTGCTTGGTCGCTCAACGATTTAAAAGGAATACCTGCAGAATTCGGAGAGCACCGTATTGATCTTAAAGAAGATATGTACCTATTCGACAGAGACAATATCGTCTCAATCCAAAGTACTTCCTCGTGGTGAAATATGAAGAAAAATACAGTTCTCTCATGAATAATTTCTCGTTGACTAGCAGACTTCTGGATCTACATATCCTCTACAAAATTGTCTGACTCACATGCGGACATGTATTCTGTATTTTTCGTCTTTTTCTGACTTCTTACAGTATTATGCATCAAGCAGAAAATATATAGTTCGCGAACTTTTTTGTGTCGCATCATGTAACTCCAGATTAGAAAGATTAATCATCTACAACTAATCATGAATTACAAGAGTGGCAGATTAGCCACGATCTAGAGTACTTCTGCTGATGTCATGATATTTGATCAAATATTTGTACCCCATGGTACTTGGTTGATCTTCTTGGTCGTTTGTGGAGCAAGAATGATTTTGTGTTGCGAAACAATTTCATGTGTGTCTCACAAAATTGTTCGCGAACAATTTCATTTCTTGTGTCTTTTCTGTCAAAATCAAAGTGGAGAGCTAGCAAGGCTTTGGCACTAGAAACATTTTGTTTCTTCACATAGAGTATGTAAGTAGCAGAAAGCTCTCTACGGGCTAAAGCAAGCTCCAAGGGCTTGGTTTGATAGAATCAATTGATTCTTGTTGCAATATGACTTCATTCTGAATTCTGCTGACTCTAATGTTTATCTCAAACACAAAGGCTCAAGCTATGTCATAATAGCTCTATATGTTGATGACTCACTGATCTTCAGCAATTCGAATCCCTCATTTGGCCATAATCAACAAGCAAGTGAAATCTTGGTTTTGGAGCATTTCTTGAGTAATTTCACTATTTGGCTTGTGATTATATGCTTCTATTGGATTGTAATCTTAGTGTGTTTCATTATTTGCTGGTAGTCCATACTCTGACAAGTTTTCACATGTGTGAAAACCAGCAAGCCATAGTTTTGGTCATATTTGATTGTTCTTGTTAGATTTGTTGATGTAGAATTGATCTAATGCTATTTAATCTTGTGTAGATTGGTAGATCAATTGAATCTAACACCCAATCACTCTTGTGGATCTGATGTGGATCCATTCTTGGTTCTCATTTTCTGTATGTTTACATGGTATCAGAGCCAAGTACAAGAGCATTAATTGCATTGATCTAAACTATGCCCAAATTAGCAAGTTTTTGGAAACTAGCTAATCTCGATCACTGTCACAAAATGGGACACACATGAGACAGAACCCGAAAATACCTTGCACACACTACAAGAAGAAAGGGCATTCATCATAAGAATGTTGGCACAACCCAAAAGGGAAGCATAAAGTAGAAAAAGCCAATGTTGCGAAATCGTCGAAGGATGTTGAGAAGAGCGACAATGCCTTCACGATATTCGATGAGGCGTCAACCAACTATGCACAGCATGACTACGACGTAGCAATCGACTCTGGAGCTACTTTGCACATCACCTGCAACAGAGAACTTGACAATACAAGAACAATGATACTAGGCGACGGGAGTCGACACAATGTCAAAGGCATCGAGACTCTACAACTATGCACATTGTCAAGACATGCATAACTTGAAGGAGCATTGTATGTGCCTACACTAAAGAGAGACCTGCTCTCTGTATTGAAGATAGCAGATCTCGGAATATGAGTCATGTTTGATGGCAAAGTATGCTGAATAATTGAGCAAAGATCAAACAAGCTGTTGACTGTCGAGTCTAGACAAGGTAATCTGTACCAAGCCAGAATTATCAACAACTATGATAGCATATTGAATGCATTAAAAAACGAAAATCATCTCTGGCATAGATTAATATATCATCTGAATATGAGAAGTCTCTACGACATGAGTAGAAATGAGCTAGTGTCTGAGAGTTACAAGTCCAAACACCGACTTCTGTGAATCCTGTCAGAAGGGCAAGCAACATCAAAGTCCATGACATTTGATTGGAATTATGAATTCTAGGGAAATTATCCATGTGATTGAGAGAAAGAAAAAAAAATTGAGATCTATCACATAAGAAAGGAGCAAGCAAGACTAAAGTTCAATGAACAACTATTGACCGGTTCATCTTCAAGCTCATCCACCAGTCGACATAGACCGCCTGTTGATCCATCACATGTATGTATATTGATTTATGTCATGATTTTTTTTATTTGTAATAGTGGTGTACTCCCATTTGGTTGAGGATAATGATATAGTATATTGCTTTTTGAAAAGCCAAGACACCACTCTCTCACAAATGAACATTGCAAATGCACTAAATGTACGAAGACTATTTCGTCAATTTTTGTCACATGTTAGAATTCATCACAAGCTAGAATTTGTCAGTTTTTTACATGAATGGTAGTGAAAGAATCTGTGCTACAATATAACTTATCATTGGCAATTGGATTATTGGACCAGTTTCAACCAGAATATGATGAGAGGATACCATGTACATGCACACAATGCAAAGGCCTTAGGATTTAGACAAGGAGGATTGTCACGATCATATTTGGGCCAATGGAGTGCACATAGAGGATCCAAGAGTACGAGAGGTAAACTCTTTAAATCATAAAATATGACATCTATGTGAGATTTTCTTTTTATGCTCAATGTGTTTTAATGTGTGTTTTAAACTATGTATATGTACATGCTCATTGGATTTTTTGTAATGTGAATTAGAGATGACAGACTATTGTTTTTCAAACTGACAATTCATTTTTCTTCCAGTTCAAACTCTTTGTCTTTCAGTATCTCTTACCTCATCTTTATGTTTTCTATGGTACATTGTATTGTCCTTTACTGCTTGATGATTTGATATGTATTGAGGTTTCAAATTTTTTGCCATTTTCATGCTCATGCTGAGGGATTGTCTTGTTTTTGGAGAGGATTATGAGATATATAATGATCATCTTGCTTAGTTGCAAAGATGATTGGATGAGACTACTATTGGATGTTGGGATAACCATGACATTCATATCTAGAAGGTTCACATCATTTCTATCATAAAGTGCTGACTCGGGATTAGTATTTTGAAATGCACACACATTCAATTGAGGTATAATCACTGGTTCATTTATCTATTATGGTTCCTATAACC